>JAVJIF010018394.1:0-66105 GCA_038442645.1 Agave tequilana | reverse complement strand
ATCAGAATACAAAAGCACAATGGTAATATACATCTAGCATTACAGTCCAAGTATAGTATCACAACATGTGATCCAATATTACACGAATAATACATCACAGGAACATACAAAAATATGATTTACAAGATATTTACAAGATATAATATGGGAAAGGCTCCCGAGCTGGAAAGGGATCTCGAGAGTTAGATAACGGAGATGGATTTAGAAGATCATCTGATATGTTCCCAAGCTTCTGTCGGTTCTGATCCTGAGACTTGCTACACTTCTGCTGCGCACTCCCCGATCAGCAACAGAAAGTCCCTGATATTCTAGGCTCCGGGATGTGGACATGCATATCCAGGGTTGTTAGGATGCTACCCAGCGAATACATAAAAATGCTAAGTAGCTTGCACCAAAGTAAATACACATGTATCGAAAATAAATGAATTATGTAAAAACATATTTATGTATGCATGAAATCATGTTTAAATCATATCAATGAAAGCATATGTATTTACCATCGATATACATATAATATAAAGGTATGCAAAACTAATTGTATAAACTCAATCTCTGGATTCATAAGATTAATACATCGAGGGGATAATTCAAATAAGGAAACCCTCGTGTATATACCATATACCTCACTTCACCATTAACTGGGCATATACAACTAGAGTTGCTGAGAATTGGTATAGCAATGTTGTAATCATGTGATGTATGTGTCACCAAGTTAAGTACTATAATTAGGTTAGTATATATTTCGGTGTTTTATGTATTTGTCACTAATAAGAATTAGATTATGAACAGGAAACATGACCTGAACCTCCCAAATTTTGGACAAGGTGTTGGTATGTTTTGAAGAGTCATGATAGTAATAGTAGGGTAGTAGTAATAACAATAACAATAATCAGTATCATTTGTTATTCTAATCTATCCCCACTAGTGTCCCATACTACTGACAGTTCACATTGGAGCCCGCACTTCCAGCAGAACACATCCGGATTCCAGTAGGCAGGTCTACCTTCATTCGAATAGGAGTAGCCAAATAATATTTGCTCTTGGCATTATTATTGTTGGAATAGTTGATATTATACGTTGGTTCATTTCAGTGCTGGTATCAGGAGAACATGGCAACATGTGAACATGAGAATATGAGGATCATGGCTGCGATGTAATGGACTCAAGAGGCACCCCCACGGACTAGAGTGGTACAGCCACCACAATACGTGATGTGTACTTTGCTCCGTGTGTACTTTGCTCCACACACCTTTGCGTACCATGTAGGAGACGGTTTCAGGACTCAAGAGGCCCCCCCCCCCCCCCGGACTCGAGAGGTACCCCCACCACATTGTAGTGTGTACTTCGCTCCGTGTGTACTTTGCTTCATTCACTGCTCCCTATGGACTCAAGAGGTAACCCCACGGACTCAAGAGGTAAAGCCCGCCACATTATGTGACATATACTTTGTTCTCTGTGACACTTTGCTCCATATACATATATCAATAACAATGGTAACATGATATCCATGTTCAGGGTTCAATAGAATAGTATTCAATATTCATGGGTAGTATATCAGGAATGTATCAGAATTCATGAATATATCATGGTATTCTTGTCCAAAATTCTGGAGTTCATGAATACCAGTCTTTTTGGTAGTAAGTGCTATAATTAGTCCAGTATAATAGTATCAAATTCAATATTTAGTAATCAGTGTCAGTATTGGTAATCTTGATTATATTCAGTCAGGAGTTACAGTACTAAATCTGGTAACATTATAATGTAATAGATCATTAGCTATGGTACGTGACGAGGCCGGTGACATATTTTTAAAACAAATACGTTAAGCCTCAGTACATTAATTTAAATAATAAAGTTTATTAATTATTTCAGTTAGAAGAAATCAAGCACATAATGTCACCAAAGGTTCCACTTATTACAACATAATAAAATAGGAAAAAGAACCATAAAGTCTCTCACTTAATGAGAATAAAAACCCGCCTACTGGAGATCAGCGATGTGCTCGAAGTACTCCTGGTCCTGTGGAGTCCCTGGATCAGCACCTGAGCAAACAAACTCAGGGTCGCCAATAACGACCTAAGCGAGTGATAAAAGTGGGATGGAAGAAACATGCAAAATATAACAACATATGCATAGTCAAGTATAGTTATCATACTAATACCAGCATATAAGAACCATAATAAGGCACAGTGATATACACTATGTAACCAGTTAATAATATAATCTATCCTATGTAGAGTCATGTTGTTAATGTCTATGTATGTCTATTATTATTGTCTTTTTATTTAAAACTGATAGTTGGAGATGAGAATCTGTATTTTAGGTGGGTTCTGTATATATCTGGAGTCACGGCCCAGATGCCTGGTGTTGAACCAGGCCCTACCGCTAGGTAGTCAGTAACAGTACACACAGTATCACTGTGAAACAATAGAGTAACATAACAATAACAGATGGGATGTCAGTTATCCCCGAAACCCTGCAGTGGAACCGTATTTCGGCTGCGCAACCTGTATCTTAGGTCTACCCAAAACATCGATACCATTTTCTCTATCAATTTCTCATTCAGTTTAAGTTATCTATAATTATGTCACATGAATCACTGAGCATGAATAATAACAGTAGTGATGACAGTGTAACAGTAGAACAATATACATCTCCTAGTGACTTTGATAACATAATCCATTCTCAGAGTCATTATGATCATGTACAATGGTATTTTGCGAATTCAGATAAATAATAGTGCTTTTTATAATATATCAACATCTCACCATCTTACAATTTTAAACAATTTTCTAAATACTAGAAAATTCAATAATCAATTTAATAATTTATGATTTAATAATAGAAATAAATAACATTTCATAATAAACAAAAATATATTTTCAAGTGAGTAAAAGAATATTCACCTGGGCTTATCACGCGTCTAAATACCAATTTGAAGAAATCTACATTAAATACATTCGAATTAGAAATTTATCGAATTTACATAAGATATCCTATTTAATGTTTTTTCAGTGCTTTAAATTAAATACAGATGGTTCAGATCTTAAAACAAGACTGTATGATGATGTATTAAGTTTATAGATTATTTAGATTTTATTTCCTGATTTTTTGTTGGGTTTAAATGGTTAGAAACTTGAAAATTTTTTAACGGGTTTGAATGTTGAAATACCTGATTTCAACTTAGTATGAAGTGGTTTAGTCCACCTGTAAATGATCCCAAAATTTTTTTAGTAGATTCTAGAGGTTATCTAATTTTCCTATTTTTATTTTTTTTTTGAAATTTTTATCTAGTATATTAAGTTTTTCAACAAGTTAACATGTCTGTTTTGTATTCGAGTCGGGTTCAAACAAGTTAGAATCATAATAATCTGGCTGGACTGGTTATGAGCTGTTTGAATATGGACTTCAGAAAAAAAAATTTTCTTGTTTTCTGGTTTTTCTAGCTCTGTGCAGCCCACAGAGCCCAGATCTGTCTACACAAGGGCCAGGCCACCCAAGCTGTCAAATTTTATTTTGGCTGGCCTAGTAAGGCCAAGCCCAGGTGCTGTCTGCACCCGGGCCGGGCGGCCCAAAAGGCTCTGGAGGCCATCAATTTTTTTCTGTATTGATTAGGTTCCCTGGCCCAATAAGGACACCCTGGTGCTGTCTGCACCTGGGCCAAGCCCCTAGCCGCCCCTGCTCTCGGTCTCGCCTATGGCCGAGAGCAGCATCAGTTCTCCTTTTTTTTAATTCTTGTTGATTTTTTTTTAAATATGTATATTGAAATGTATATTTTGTGTGTTCCCATGTGAAATTTAATTAGATTTTTGGTTAAGAATATTTTCTTCTTTTTTTTATAAATTCCAAAGATTTGTTTAAAATTTCTATAATTTAATTAGTGTATTAATATGTTACTCTATATATTTTTATTTAGATTAATGGTGAGGTCCTTGATAAACAAAATAGGTTCATGCAAGGGGAAAAATCTAACATGGTATTTCAATTTAAATAAAATTATAATTCAAACCATTTATTTTATCTAGATCATGGGATGTTATCTCAATAAATCTTAATTCATATAAATTATTTTATCTAGATTATGGTTGAGGTTACAATTCCATAAAAAAGAGGTTTTTTTTAAACATGATATCTCAAAAATTTCTTAACAAAATCATGTTATTAATTGAGTGAGATTTTATATGGGAATTCATAAAATGAATTAATAGTATAAAAATTTGCTAGTTATTAATTACTTACTTGGATTGATCCCGTAGCCTGCTCCTCAGTCTCTTCGCTTCAAGCACCTTCCCCAATCAGGTTGGTTTTCAAGGAGAGATGTGAGGAAATTTGAATTTGGAATCTGAGTTCTTTCTTTCTGTCTTTCTTTCTTTTTTTTTTTACTTAAGAGGCATGAAGAGATGGATTATATTAATATATTATAGTAAGATCTTTAAATTAGGATTTTTAACATGTAGGTTTTAACAGAAGAATCAGGTTGTTGATAAAGATCAACAAGGATTTCATGAGATCTTTCAGTTGAAATTTGAAATTTGAAATTGACTTTAGCTTTCTTTAAATAAATTAGATCACCTATATAATCACATGCCAATGTGACATTATGATTTAGATATTAAGATTTGACATAGAGGAACATGAGTTCGCCTTTTGGCAAAAGCAAGTTAACCACACACATTTTTTCAATTAATTAGTTTTATTCTTATTTTATTTATTTTATTTTGGGTATTGCACAATAAGAGTATTACACATCCAGGGTTGATTGATACATTTCTCCAACATTTTGGGAGCTCTAATGTGATTTTCTGTCCTCTCTTTTCATAGACATGCAACATCATGATTCCTTGCCTATGGTTCTATAGAGAAACCTTTCACTACTGAGGAAATATAAAGAACCATTTGTCAACTATAGTAGGATAAAGCTCTTGAACTGATGGTTTCTTTATTGTTTACTCGAAATTGTGAGAGGTCATCAAGGAAGATGTTAATGCATTATTTGATAATCTCTGTCATCATAGTTTGAATATTAGTAGGAGATTAACATACATTATCATAGTGCTATTGTCGTCCCATTCCCACAAGGAGAAGGCTATTTGCATAAATACTTTGCATAATTTTTCTCCATAAAGAAAGTTTTGGCAAATAAGCTATACCTACTTCTCCCTCGTGTGATTATAATAGAATAAACAACTTCTTTAAGGGAGAAAAAAATATCTTCAACAATGTGGTATTTGTCCAAGAAGTGATGTTGAAGAATTGAGTCACACCAACGAATAATTTTCACTTCATACTGCATTTAGAGAAAAACTTGTGATAATGTAGAGAGGAATGGTGCCTTTGAAGCAATGCAAAATAACAGCTTTGCAAAAGGCATGGAAGGACGTATCCATTAAACATGCAAGTGAATCATGGGAAAAAGTTCTAGATCCGTTTTAGTGGTGTCCTTTGTACAGATCTTAAGTGTAGAATCTGAACCTTCGAGTCGAGTTCCTCTGAGGGGTTTAAGGCAAAGATCCTTTATCCTATAGACATTCATCTTTCTTTGGGGTATCCTAACTGTTATGGTTACTAGATGTAAGGAGGTTAGGCATTCTCTTTGGATTTTGTCTCATTCTTGCTTGAAAGGGTTTTTTTTTTCCCTTTTCCTTTCAAGGATATGCTAATGAGACACTTCTTGTTGACAGAATGATTTTGGTAAAGCATTTGCTCTCAATTGGTTATATATTGATTTGAAAGTTGGTCAAGTTTTAGAGTGAGTTTTAATAGAAGTTCACTTGTTCTACTGATGTCCAAAGTGCTACTAATTTTTTTTTTCGGCTTTGTTTAACTATAAAAAGGATTCTTATCCCCTTAAATATTTGGGCATTGTCTTGAGAATAATCAAACCCAAGAAATATAATTGGTTCCCATTTATTAAGAGAGTTCAAGGGAGGTGGGCAAGATGTCTATCTTTATCCTCTCCTTTCCAGTTTCATATCCATTTACAAATTTCTTAGAGGAGTGATCACACGAATTGAGTTGCAGTCCACTGCCACAATAGATTAGAGTATCAGAGCTCATGATTCGAGTGGGACTTAAATACAACATGTATATGATAACTGAGATCGTACTTTCCAGGTAATGCTTTCTCCCAATAATGATATATATCTGTGTGTGTGTGAGAGTTACAATACACATAGGTGTAACTAAGTTAAGTTACATACATACTCTTTTCACCATATAAAAAATATTTTTTAAATATCGTGTGGGGATCACTCACCCTATTTTTTTTTTGCATCTCACCAACCAAAATTTTTTTGTGATTAAAAGTGGTGTGTGTAGCTTAGTTAATCTTAGTTAACTAAGTTATAATACACACAAGTGTAACTAAGTTAAGTTACACACACCATTTTTACTTGGTGAGAGACAAACAAAAATTAATGTGAGTGGTCCTCACAAATTGTTTAAAAAATATTTTTTGTGTGGTGGAAAGAGGTGCGTGTAACTTATCTTAGTTACACCAATGCGTATTGTAACTTTGCCCATACAATAATATATATATATATATATATATTATATATATATATATATATATATATATAATATATATATATATATATATATATATATATATATAGTTGGACTACAAAATAAACTTTTATTTTTGGGTCCAACTCTAAAAAGTTCAAATCCCATGTTGCGGTATCCAAATGTAAGATCCACTCCGTTGAAGTTGATCTACATTATTTGAAGTCTTTAAAAATTAAAAATCATGACATTTGAATATTTTTTTCTTATCCATCTAGTGGGCGTAAAACGGACGGTTGAAAATAGCATTTTTCTTAGATCTACATCTTTAGACATAAAAATTCTCGATCCGACCATTTCATTATAATCTAAACACTTAAAAACCCCACAAACCAATTTTTGTTAGATTTCAAATACTATACACCGTTAAACTAAATAACTCACTACTTTCGGCCGTCCGTCTTGCGCCCACTTAATGGATAACAAAAAGTATTCAAATGACATGATTTTTGATTTTTAGAGACTTCAAATAATGTAGATCGATTTCAATAGAGTGGATTTTGTATTTGGATGTCGGAGCATGGAAAACAAACCGTTAAGAGTTTGACCCAAAAATAAATGAAAATTTTGTAGTCTAACCCATACATACATACATACATACATACATACATACATACATACATACATATATATATATATATATATATATATATATATAATAGAGAGAGAGAGAGAGAGAGAGACTTGTATCCTTTCAAAAGGATTTGATCCCAATTCTTCCCAATCAAATTCAACTCTCTGACATTCGAATACAATATTTACTCCATTGAAGTTGATCTATATTATTTCAAATATATATAAATCAAAAATCAAGTGTTTTGAATACTTTTTACCTATCCATCAAGCGGCGCAAAATGAATGGCCGAAAGTAGTGAGTTGGTTAGATCTATATCTTTAAACATACAAATTCTTGATCCGGCCATTTCATTATGATATAAATATTTAAAAACCCCTACAAACTAATTTTTATTAGGTTTCAAATGTTCTACACCGTTAAACTAACCAACTCACTATTTAGGCCATCAGTTTTCCCCCTACTTGATGCATGAACAAAAAGTATTCAAAACACTTGATTTTTGATTTATATATACTTGAAATAATATAGATCAACTTCAACGGAGTGGATCTTATATTCGAATGTCGGAGGGTTGAATTTGAGTGGGAAGGATTCGGGGTCAAATCCTTTTGGAAGGACACACGTCTATATATATATATATATATATATATATATATATATATATATATAATATATATATATATATATATATTATATATATATATATATATTCCTTTCAAAAGGATTTGACACACACACACATAGAGAGAGAGAGAGGGAGAGAGACTTGTATCCTTCAAAAGGATTTGAGCTGGAATCCTTTCAACTCAAATATAACCCTCTTACATTCGAATACAAGATTCACTCTATTGAAATTGATCTATATTATTTCAAGTATTTATAATAAAAATCAAGTGTTTTAAATACTTTTTGCACATCCATCAAGCGGCGCAAAATGGACGGACGAAAATAGTGAGTTAGTTAGATCTATGTCTTTTGACATACAATTTCTCGATCTGGCCATTTGATTATGATCTGAACATTTAAAAACCCCTACAAATGAATTTTTTTAGGTTTCAAATGTTCTACACTATTAAACTATCCAACTCACTATTTAGGCCGTCCGTTTTTCTCCTACTTGATGCATGAGAAAAAAAGTATTCAAAACACTTCATTTTTTGGCTTATAGATACTTGAAATAATATAAATCAATTTTAATGGAGCGGATCTTGTAATCGAATGTCGGATGTTGGTATTTGAGTGGGAAGGATTCGACCTCAAATCCTTTTGGAAGGACACAAGCCTATATGTGTGTGTGCGCGCGCGCGCATGTATGTATGTATGTATACATATATGTGTTTGTGTTCGGGGGGAGGGGGGTGTATGTATATGTATATGTATGTATATATATGTATATGTATATATGAAAACTATTCTTTGTATGAGTTCTTGTTCTAGTCTATATAGCGGCCTAAATATAATTTTAAGCCAATGGTGGCGCTAATGATGTCAAAAAGTATTAATTATTTCCTAATTATATCCTTTTTCTTAATTTGCGGCCCTTGTTTCTAATACTAATAGGGTTCTCAACTAAACTTGTATTATTAGGCCCCAACTATATGGTTTTTAATATTACAAAGAAAGTATTATTAGGAACAACCCTTGTTTTCTTTTTTGTAATTCTTTTCAGTGTTTTCATTAAAAACTTTTTAATGTAGCACAGTGAACACCGCTTTCTTTCAAAAAAGATTATTAGAAAGAAAGTAATTTTTGGACTAGGCTCATTGGCCCGATATATGAGACATGTGTCGAGGTCCATCAACAATGATAACTTAATACTGTATAATTTGTTTTTCTCGTCGAGCATTATTTAGTGGTGGAATGGGCATGTTAGCCTCGTATAGGAGATTACACACATCATTTTCTTCTTCTTTTTTTACTTTATTTTTCTTTTCTTTTTTTCTTTTGAGAAAGATGCATTGCCTTACATTTTAGCCCCAGTGCGGACAAACTTCATTTAGTTACTTAGGTGCCACATTATTAACAAGCTATTCGTTGCCTTTGAACACGGATAAACAAAGAAAAATGTAGTGCATCACAGTAGTAAAGTCTCTGGCAATCATCAGCGACATCCAGTGCAGGACTCGCTTACAGTATAACTATAAGAATAACAATAGTTATAAAATACGCGGGACTAGAAAAAGGAAAGCCTGCGCCTGTGAATCGCGGGGCAAATCTCCTTAGGCAGTAGGCTGCCTCCACGGTGGAAGCTCTGAGGTGGCTGAGTGTTGTTGCCAAGGAAGGATCGCCCTGTAATGCTTCTGCAGACCAAGCAACTACTGTCCATTGCCGAATGTTTATCTGGATTAACAGTAAGATGCACGCGTGCATGATACGAATTCCTCAACGATATACTGCAGGGTGTTTATCATTGTTGAAAATTGAGTTTGAATGTTCAATTGTATGTCCATTTCAATCGGAGCATCCCAATTCAAATGCTGTGTATTCTCAACTATTGATCCTTGTGCTGCATGCATGTTTTCGTTATACGTGGTCTCCTTACAGGTGAGAAAAGAGCAAGCATGCTAAGTTTCTCTAGTTCTTCTTTCACATTAATCCGGACTTGGGATTTGATTGCAGTTAACAGCTTTCATTTTAAAGTAGATTGATCCTATTATAAATTTATAAATGTATGTTGTATTTCTCAGCATCTCATTCTTGCCTTGTTCTGGGCATCACTGCATGTATAAGATAATAGATCTTCAACTGGTTACCAGCCTGAAACTATTAATTTTTGTGTTTTTGAGGGATGAACAGCCATCGGGAATAATCCATTGGGAGTATGCAGTTTTCTTACCGGACACATGAACACCTCTATTCAATTTCACGTCAGTCTATGTACGCAATAAACTGGAGTATTAGAGCTCATGGTTCGAGTGGGACTAAACTCTGATTGCTATATAACAACTAGAATTCTCCTTTCCACGACAATGCATAGTATTTCCTATAATAATAGATATATTGGGAGCTAAGGAGAAATGTAACTTGCAGTTTAAAGTTCTTGGAAAGTCCTTACTCAAGGAGTTACAAAATTGGGTTTCAAAAGAGCAATTCAAAGATTCAGCTTCTGCCCAACAACCCTAACAGCCCCTAAAGTTGCCAGATCTGGGGGAGGCCAGTGGGGTGGGTAGGCAGGCCCAATGCGTCTTTGCGTCATTGGGGGTATCTATATACCGTCGAACATCACCCACACACACGACTAATTTCGGGGCATGGCTCTGATACCACATAAAGGACTCGGGGTTCCATCCCAAAAGACTAGTCTATTGGGTGGAGTTGCCTAAATACTTATAAGCCCAAGACCATCCCCACGTCTAGCCGATGTGGGACTATTTGTTCGACCCAAACCCAACATACTGAGGGGCTGAGCACCTACATATCTAGTCGGATCCGGCCGACGGCCGACAGATCTAGACTTCTGATCCGAGGGAGGCAGTGGTGATCCGGCGAGAGGGGGTTCGCAGAACTCTATGATTCGGGCAAGGGCCAGTGAGAGTTTTTGCGAGGGTATCTGCCCGGCTAGTTTTGAGCGGTGGTGACCGGCCAGAGACGACCGGATTTTTGCCGTAGCTACGGTAGTGGAGACAAGATGTAAATTCGATAGTGGGAGATCCAGTCAAAAGATGACCGGATTAGAACTACAGATACTCTGTCAGCAGTGGCCGGTCGAGGAATGGTCGGTGCTGAGCTGCAGATAATGTAAGTGCCGTGAAGGGGATGTCACGTCATTGGTGGTGGGGCTATGGTTACGGGATGATAGGATGTGAGCTGCAGATGTCGTGACGTCACTGGTGGGACATCCGGCTAAGAGTTGGACCGGTCCGAACAGGAGATGACATATCTACGGTACACGGGAGAAGCCGCGACTGAGCAAAGGGCGCTCCGGCGACTTCGTTTCTTTTTCTGTTCTTTTTTTCTTTTTCTTTTTGGAAAGGAGAAACTTGTGTATGACTGTTGCTATGCAAATTTATACTCTTATAAATGAAACGTTGGGGCTCTTACCTCACGATTTTATCTATAAAAAAAATAGTTATATTGGAGCCACTGATTTTTTGGGCTCTTTTTGCGGTCCAGGTAGTGACCTAACTGTCTGTTTAAGCAAATTTTAGTTATATCGGTTTAAATAGATTATGCATATTGTTTGTATTCAATAGTTATAGTTAGGTACCACATAATAATAGCATAGCATTAATTAGCTTCCTGTTCTAGCTAGTTATAACAAAGATAATCATAGCCGCGAATGTTCAATGGGGCTTTTAACGATCGGTGTGTTTAGCCAACTAGAGGAAGGCAGTCATTCCAACAAGTAACTACAAATTTAGCATAGATGGGAAAGAATTGGGAGCAGGAATGCTTGGATGATCATATGCTGCAGGAAGCCCCTCAGTTTGGTAGGTGATAGGATCAGCTTCTGTTTCTGCTCATTTTTTTGGCTTTCTGGTCTCCTACTGATAAATTATGTGATCACTCGTTTGTTTAGGATTAGTTTGAGCTGAAGGTAAGAGGTCCTACATTCAAGTCTTGATGTAATTAATCAAGAACAGGCAAACGAAGAGGGGAAAAAATGAAAATCAATCTTTGACCGCATGGGACCAATTGAACTTCAAAAAACTTGAAACGAGTAGCAATATTGCACAAGCCTGTATATGACTATCTAAGAGTGTTGTGGGGGAGCGAGTTCTACATGCCACACAGTGGTAAATTTTCCAGTTGTCGTGCAAGAGGTCTCTAGCTAGTCAGACAATCTGTGTGAGAGAGAGAGAGAGAGAGAGAGAGAGAGAGAGAGAGAGAGCCGTGCAGGCGAATTGCTGGGCAAATCTCCTTTGGCAGTCGGCCTCCTCCTCTGAGCGCAGCAGAAGCTCGGGGAGGTGGCTGCCTGCCAAGGAAGGAATTGCCCAGTAATGCTCCTGCACGCTGGTGTCTATTTGCAAGACAAGCAGCACACACCTGATTGTTCAAACAATACAGCTAGGTATTTATATAGTACTGAGAATTGAGAATTGTTTGATTGAGCTGTAGGTTCATTTCCAGCGGATATCCGAATTCCGAAACGCACATCCGACTGAGTACAGACGATTGATGCATGGATGCCCAGAACAATGCCGAAAAGGATAAATGGAAAGTGTGTTGAAAATCAACAGAAAAAGTCACTTTATTCTGTTCTTCTGCTTCTTGTTGAAGATGGTCCCAGAGAGAGCATGCTTTTTATTTCCATCTGTAGTTTCTTTCTTCTCTCAAATCCGCAGTTGAGATTTGATGCCGACAGATTTCATTTCCACAAGGGAGAATGTAAGAAATTTGTAAATGTTGTTTTCAGCTTCTCTATCTCGCCTTGTTCTCGGCATGAGCTTGCATGTGTCAGAAAATAGATCTTCAACTGTCTGACCACTTGAAAATGTGAAATTTTCATATTATTTTGTTGAAGATATGAAATTAATTAAACAAACCTGAGGTTTTCTTTACTAAAATCAATATAAAGCTAGTAACCTAAAGTCTAATTACTACATGAGTTACCCTTGTATTAACTCAATATAAGGAAAAAAATGTAACTTTTATGTACTTCAACCCTAATAGAGGGCTCATATGTTGGTGTTGAAAGGCAAGCAAGAAGAAAAACAAAAGATAAAAGAAAAGCAAGAAAAGTTGAATTTTCTTTTCCACCAAAAAATTAGATTGATGCATATTAATCCGTAGATTAATAAATAACATTGGTATCAGAGCTCTTTGATCCATCATTTATATTTTTTTCTCATCTTGGCCTCCATCAATAACCTTGTGAATCCTCAAGTACCCAAGTTATCGAAAGATAACTATGAGAGTAATTGGCTAATCCAAATGAGAGCCTTATTTGATTCTCAAGAGTTATAGGAGCTAATCATTGATGGGTTCAGGGACCTCACACGGAGGTAGAAGCCGCCTACACCGCCGAAGAGAAGAAAGCTTTTAGAGAAAAAAGAAAGAATGATAGTAAGGCTCATTTTATACTCTATCAAAGATTGAACGAGTCTACCTTTGAGAGAGTTGTTGAAGTAATGACGAACAAGGAAGCACGGAAAATCCTTGTTACCATCTACAAAAGAGTCGAGCGAGTGAAGCGAATCCGTCTCCAAATTTTGAAGGGAGATCTTGAAGCCGCTCAAATGAAAGATGAAAAAAATCCTTCGATTATTATTCACCATTAAAGCTAAATGTGAATAAAATGAGGAGACATGGAGAGAAGATGGAGGACATCCGAGTGATGAAGAAATTGCTTCGATTTCTCACATCAAAGTTCGAGCAAATGGTGGCAGCAATTGAGGAGTCAAAGAATTTGGTTAAGATCACAATAGAGGAGCTCTTGGGATCTCTGCAAGTTCATGAACAACGAATACAAATGAAGGCTAGTTTCACATTTTTGGAACAAGCACTAGAGTCAAAGTTGAATCTAAGAGATAAAGGCTCACAAGGTAGAGGTGGTGGTCATAGTAGAGGCAGGGGCGTGGTCCCCAATAATTAGCCACTCAAAATCAAGTGGAGACTCAAAACTTCAAGAGGACGAGGATGAAGCTATTGGGGAAGATCCACACCTGGGCATGAAAACAATAAGAATGTTTAGTGCTGTAACTATCACAAGTTTGGGCACTATGATTCGGATTGTTGGCACAAAATCAAAGAGCAAACAAATCTAAACAAAGCAACAAATGATGTGGGTAATAACTCTACTCTTCTTCTTACTCATAATGATTCAAGTGTTCAGAATGATGGTTGGTACCATGACTTAGGTTCTAGCAACTGCATGTGCGAAAGGAAAAAACTTTTCATGAAACTCACAGAAGGAGTTCATGGAAATGTTAGCTTAGGAGATTCTTCAAAACTCCCCGTTAAAGGTAAAGAGAAGATCAAAATCTACAAAAAGAATGGTAAGCCCGAGTATATTTCTAATGTTTATTATATTCCTAACATGAATAGTAATATTCTCAGCATCAGTCAATTACTCAGAAAGAGATACAAAGTGCATTTGGTTGAAAAATACAAAAGGAGGCCTCATAACTTGTGTTAAGATGACAAGGAACCGCATGATTACCTTGCATCTAAACATGAAAGTTGAGAAATATTTTCAAGGACTCGTGGAGAATGAGTCATGGTGGTGGCATCTTCGCTTCGGCTATCTAAACTTCAACGATCTGAAGCTACTATCTACAAGCGACATGGTACTAGGCTTACCAAAAATCAATCCACCGAGTCATATTTGTGAAGGTTGCGCAATTGGTAAGCAACCACGACTTCCTTTTCCTAGTGGAAAGTTATGGAGAGCGGAGGCACCATTACAACTTGTTCACACCGACATATGTGGACCAATAGATCTCGTCTCTTTGGGAGGTAATAGATATTTTATTACGTTCATTGATGATTTCAGTAAAAAGTTGTGAGTATACATTCTTAAAGAAACATCTCCTGCCTTTACTACCTTCAAACGTTTTAAAGATCTTGTTGAAGCGGAGAGTAACCACAAACTAAAAACTCTCCATTTAATCAAGGTGGTGAGTACACCTTAAATCTATTTCAAGAATATTGCAGGGAGCGAGGCATAAATAGACAGTTTACTACCGCCTACACACCATAACAAAACAACATTGCAGAAAGAAAGAACTGATTCATTTTCGACATCACAAGAACCATGTTCAAGGAAAAGGGATTGTCGATGCAGTTTTGGGGAAAAATCGTGTTGTGCTTAACTTACTTATTCAACCGATGCCCCAAAAAGATGGTGAAGAATAAGACACCTCAAGCGGCATGGAGTGGTTACAAGTCTAGTGTGGCACACCTATGAATTTTGAGCGTATTGCATATGCTCAAGTACCTGAAGTCAAAAGGAAAAACTTGACAATCGCGGTGAAAAATGCATCTACATCGAATATAGTAAGGAGTCGAAGGCATATAAGCTCTACAATCTATTGATCAAGAAACTAGTGGTTAGTAGAGACGTTACCTTCAATGAAGCAGAAGCATGAAACTAGAGCAATGAAGAGACTGTCAAAGAGTAACTTATTGTGGATGAAAATGATGAGCCCCTACAGGAAGTTCCATCACCAACTACACCACCATCTCCTCAACATGCTACGCCCTCTCTTACAAGAGGCTCTCTATCTTCTGAGGAAGATAGTAGCAGCGAATCTACCATGCAACGAGGTCCCATCAAAATGAGAAGCCTCAGGGAGAACTATGAACAAGTGATAGAAGATAAAGAAACTAATCTTTTCTGCTTATATATTGATCATGAACCTCTCACTTTCCAAGAGGTTGAGGAAGACGATTGTTGGCAATCGACAATGGAGGAGGAGATCCACGCCATACAAAAGAATGACACCTGATAGTTGATAACACTCCCACAAAATCACAAGGCGATTGGTATCAAGTGGGTGTACAAGATCAAGCGCATGACACATGGAGAAGTTGATCGGTATAAGACGAGGCTTGTAGCTAAAGGCTATAGGTAGAAGTATGACATCGACTATGAAGAAGTTTTTGTGTCAGTTGCTCGACTGGATACGGTGAGATTATTAATTTCACTAGCAGCTCATCACAAGTGGAAGATATACCATCTTCATGCAAAATCAACATTTCTCAATGGAGTCCTTAAGGAAGTGGTGTATGTACAGCAACCAGAAGGTTTTCTGGTGGAAGGGCAAGAGAACAAAGTGTACCGTTTGAAAAAAAAAAAGCCTTGTACGGTTTAAAGCGGCACCGCGGGTGTGAAACGCCCGAATTGATGTCTATCTTCATCAAAATGGCTTCACTAAATGTCCCTATGAGCATTCTATTTACATGAAGAGGAACCATCAAGGCGAATGTCTAATAATTTGTCTTTATGTTGATGATCTGTTGTACACAAAAAGTAGTGCTGAGATGGTTGTTGAATTCAAGGCGGCGATGTTCAATGAATTTGAGATGACGAACAATAGATTAATGTCCTATTTTCTTGGCATTGAAGTGAAGCAGTAATAAGATGGGATATTTATATCCCAAAAGAAGTACATGGAAGAGATCTTGGAGAAATTCAAGATGAGTAACTGCAACCCAGTGAACACCCCAATAGCCACAGGAATGAAGCTATCAAGAGCAGGAAATGGTGATTTTGTAGACTCAACTCTCTTTAAGAGTTTAGTTAGTAGTATGAGATACTTGACGATCACAAGGCCTGATATTACTTATTGAGTCGGACTTGTGAGTCGCTATATGGAGACACTGAAGCAGTCTCACTGGCTAGTTGCAAAGAGGATACTAAGATATATTAAAGATTCTCTAAACCTTGGTCTCTTCTATGCATATGATAAAATGCACAACTAGTTGGCTACTCAGATAGTGACTAGGGAGGTGACCAAGATGAGAGGAAAAGTACTACAGGCTATGTCTTCTATCTTGGGTTAACTGCGTTTTCTTTGACCTCCAAGAAGTAAGGAGTTGTATCCTTGTGTTCATATGAAGCAGAATATGTGACGGATGTATCTACAGTGTGTGAAGTAATTTAGTTGAGGAATATTTTAAAGGAGCCGGATCATCCAAAAGAATAACCAACAGTGATATTGGTAGGCAACAAATCAACTATACAGCTTGAAAAGGATCCAGTGCATCATGGGAGGATCAAATACATAGATACACGGTTTTATTTTCTCAGAGACCATGTAAAGCAGAAAATCGTGGAACTGGAGTATTGTCATACCACTAAAAGTAGCAAATATATTCACTAAGCCCCTACTGGAAGATACATTCAGAAGATTAAGAGACAAGCTTGACATAACTACGCTTCAGGTTTGAGGGGGTAATGTGTTGAAGATATGAAATTAATTAAACAAACCTGAAGTTCTCTTTATTAAAACTAAAATAAAGCTAGTAATCTAAGGTCAAATTACTACCTTAGTAACCTTTGAATTAACTCAAGGTTAGTAAAAACATGTAACGTTTATGTACTTCAACCCTCTATAAAAGGTTCATTTGTTGGTGTTGAAAGGCAAGCAAGAAGAATAACAAAAAAAAAAGCAAGAAAAGCAATAAAAGTTGAAATCTCTTCTTCATAAAAAATTTAGATTGAAGTACATTAGTCCGCAGATTAATATGCAATATTTTTGAGGGGTCATGAAAACAAAACCCTACACAAATCTCTTCTTTGCTAGGAAGGTTAGTAGTATCTTTCAAAAATTGCCAATCAGAGCAAAATTAGAGCAAATCAGAACATTTGTTTTTTTTTTGGTAGAAAAAAAAAAGATCATTTTGATCTTAAGCTATTGGCTTAATAATTAATATGGTAATGGAGTCAGAGTTTCAAGTGTGTTTAGAGAATTCTATGAATTCTCATCCCTTCCGCTCTTCTACTGACGTTGTGGAAAATGATCGAAAGAAAATAAAACACAGGTAAAATGCAAATGTGGTGTTGCACTCCACTTTTGGAAGGTTTTACAATCTTTTTTGGAAGTAATCTGGCCTAATTAACCCTTGTTGATGTCCTATCAAGTTATTCTAGTATGTGCAACAAAATTCCGCGTGTACACATGTATACTGCTGATGCGGACGTCGAACTATCACCTTGGCGCGTATATTATCATTGAAGAAGATACAACGCCTCGATGTGTTCGAGTCATTCACAGTCATGTATTTTTTTTCAATTATTGTATTTTTGAATTTTAAGTTTGTATTAGATTTAGTATCACTTCGGATGTACTCTTAAAGTTAGATTTTCTAAAGCCTATAAAAGATTTCATGTACTAATTAACAGGATCAATGAATGAATAAATATTATGAAATTTTTCTCAAACTTGTGTGAGATTACCCTCTCCTAAATTCTCTCTTTGAGTGTAAAATCCTAGAGAAATTCTATTTTAAGAGTATGAAACCCTAATTAGTCTATTCTCTTCTTCTTCTCCCTCTCCCTCTCCTAAAACCCTAATTCTTTTTCATCAATCTTCCTTCGAAACCTTAGAAAAATTCAAAAAACACTCCGAAAATCCCAAAAAAAAAATAGAAAACTCTACTATCATCATCCACTTTTTTCTCCTCTCAACAAATCCCTAACCCTAGTTTTCTCATTATCTTTCCCATGGTGTTGCCGCTGCTCAGCAGCGCTAACCCACCCATTGCCCTCTCCTTCCTCTCTCCTATCCTCTCGATCTCCCTACACTCCCTCTCTCCCGTAAGCAATACCCAACCCCGACTCCCTTTACCCTCGTGATCAACCCCCACCTCCTCGACAACGACGTCAACAGCCCAGGCCCTGACCTCGCCTCTCCTGCTTGTGCCGACCAAACGCGAGACTAGCCAAGGACACCGCCTCTCAGTTTGCCTCGTTTGCCCTCCAGCTTCTTATCTTCCTCCCTCCCAGCCACCTCGCCACCGACCCATCGCCCTCACAACCTCCTTCACCGTCGCCAAGACTTCGTCGACTTTCCTCCAGTATTGTCAAGACTTCGCTTGTCTCCCCACTTAATGACGAGCTTCCGCCATCCTCGATTTGATCCTGCCACCTTTGTTCTATGTGAAACAAGCCTGAGTTTAAGTTCGGATTCAGATTCAAACCCGACGCAAACCCGGTTGGTACAGTGCTGACCGAGCAACAAGATCTGACCCATGCAACTACAGTACCAGACCCGTTTGCTACGCAAGTTTCATTTCCGTGCTATATCTCAACCGTTCAGAATCGTGATATTGACGGAATTCGCACTCTCGAGGCATTGGAATCGTGACAGCCAGAACTACGCATCCAACAGACGTCAAAAGGATACTGAGGTCAAACATGATCCCCAATAGGTATGTTTCTGATCCCAATTAGTTATTTCGAGTCTGTTAATTAATCTTTGAGTTTTTATCAATTTAACTACTGTCCACAAAAGTGAGATTGTGCGTATCAGCTACTTGTGATACATTAGTTTGATATTGATGGTAGAACTTATTTACATAACATAAATGTTATCTATAATTTATCCAGATTTGAACTGATTATAACTTGCGCATATTCTTTTATTCAAACAATATGTAGTGTTATTAGTTTTTAGTCTTTTCCTACGTAGCCTGCCCTCAAATACTTGGGACAAATGGCTTAGTTGTTGTTGTAGTCTTTCCTATGTCCGATCGTATCTTGTTGGTGAAGCGTAATTTAGTACTTTTATTGCTAATTTCCAATCACACAACACGTTTCACATCAACTACATTTTCAGATCAAAGTTTGATATACTAGGAATTAAGAAACTAATTATAACCAGAAATTATCACTGAAGCATATGCATGCACATACTGTGAACCCAGAGTTGTCTTGGTGAACCCTGATTGTAGCCCACCAGTGATCGCTCTATAGGATAAGACTCCAGCTAGCCCTACTTTTCCTCGTGTGGCTTGACTTTGCTTTGATTTGTGCCTTAATTTGTACCAAGGAGACGAAGAAAGCAGCTGAAAGCGCCCTGCAGAGAAAAGATGGAATGTGCCGAAGCATCTTCCATTGCTCTGATTCCTACCTCAGTCCTGTCGTCAAGGCTAGATAAAATGTGGCAATTCGGCGTGGCGACAGGGCAAAAGTGATTGATTCCTTGTGTGGAGACTCGGTGCCGAGTTCAGCATCTGTACGGCCAGCGTTAGATGCTTGAAAAGGATAGAGCATAATATCTAACTGTGCTCATAGTATTGAAAAGCTAATGAAATTCTCCGCAGAATCAAATGAGTGGATTTGTATTTAGATGTGGAGGTGCACAAGTACTTTCATTTTGAGAACGGACCCTTACAGTGCTTTTCACTGGATGATTTAAACTACTGAATTATGGACGAACAATACATATGAAGCATCATATACATCTGTCTTTTCTTGGTTTTGTTTTTTTTATTATTATTATTTTTGAGTAAAAGGGAGAAAAGAACAACTTTTTTTTTTTCTTAAAAGATAATAATAAAACATGCAATCTCACAGCGACAAAGTGCAACTATAAGAAAAGATACATACATAAAAAAGCTTATATGGCTAGGGAACAACTGACTATTATCTACAAGTAAGTTGAAACTGAAAATTTTTAGGTTATACTAATTGGATACCTACTGTAGGCTAAGCAGTAACGTAGAAATGTGGGGAAGGAGAATTGTTGAAACTAGTCATCACGTTTGCGAATTCTTAAGTTCGTTTTTGTATGACTTATAGTCATGAAAGAATACGTAAGATCAGAGTACCATAGAAGATCAATGATGTACTACTATTATGAAAGGAGACATCTCAGAGACAAATAAGCAACTCTATACTCGGATGTATCACAATGAAAATAGTAGAACCAAGCACTAGGGTGTTTGTTTTAGACCGTAAAGACCACCTGAAAAAGGTATGAGATGATCTGATGGAGGTTGAAGAGCGAGAAGATTTTACATGATCTGATGGAGCTTGCTTGAAGACCGAAAAGTTAACTCCTTGAGTTAGTACAGGCCGACACAGATTGGTGGATACCATCTTTTGTTGATGTGAGTTGATTCGTCGAGTATGGTATTGGAGGAATTTGTAGAAAAGAGAGAGAGTAGGGTTTTGATGTGAAAACACAGATAGAAAGAGGTTCTGATACCATGATAATTTGAGCAAACTCTGAGTTCCTAATTGATGCTCGATAAATGCCAATGTCTACATGGCAATCTCTAATAGACTCTCCAATAAGGACACACATACTACCATTACCGAGAATACAACTATTTACACGTATTATTTACAAAAACAAGCCTATTAAAATCCATCCATGAGATGAGAAAAACCTCTTCTATATGATCTCTTCAACCTATTCTATGACATGCCTTTTGAACCAAATTTCATTTTATCAAAACTACAGGCTTCAAAAGATAAGCGATGGCTTATAGAGAGATTGAGAGAGAATTAAACGAAGGGAGATGCTTGGTGGAGGAAAGATTATTTATTTTATTTGAATTAAAATTCTTTTTTCTATTCTCTATTACGCATGTTACTAGAATAGTTAGATAGTTCAAGATTTTTCAGATGTGGTTTATATTACTGGAAAATAGAATTTAGTCGAGTGTCTCGTGTAATTCATTTCCTTTGACAATTGGATCGGAGAGTAGGAAACTCAATAATTCTTTTTAAAATTTTCTTCACGCTTCATCTTTGGCAAATGAAATTTGAGAAAAAAGGATTGAAATTAGAGTTTTATGGACTTTGTGACTTACACTTGCCATGCACAAAGGATTGTCAAATACAAGCAAAATGTTGTTTCTTTTAAAATTGAACTCACATATTAAAAGTACTCACTGCTGAGAAAGAGTTGGAGATTTAAAATACAACTATTTGCATGCAAGATTATTTTAAAGAAAATATGCAAATATATCTAGTGCTTTAAATTAATATGTGCTATGGCGTGCACAACACAAACACACACGTGTGTGTATGAAGATAATTCAGTATCATACTACTAATTTGACATGATAGAACAATTTTTGTGCAAGCTAAGTAATATTTGGAACCTCAATGAACATGCACCCCCGACAAAAAAGTTCAACAAATAAGAAAAAAGGACAAAAAGAAAGAATTAAAAAAACTAAATAAGAAGTTATTTTGTGTCTTTATATGAAAGGAAATTTTAATTTAAAGTTAGAAATCTGTAAAAATTATTAATCAAAATAAATAATCAGTACAGTTAAATAAAGAAATTTATTTCTAAAGTGCAGTCATACAAAACATTAACAAATAAAGAAATCAAAAGAAAAGGAAAAGAAAAAGAAACAATATACTGGAATATTAACAACATGTTAGCTACCTAGATAAAGGGGAATGTCAAGTTTTAATAGAGTGCATGCTTGTGTTTTCTGTGGTTAGGATTTGAACGTGAAACTCTTCACAACTCAAGCCATCTTTTTACCAGCCATTTGTTTTTATCTAGGAAGAGTCTTCTTGTTAGAATATTTTTACTACCATTAAATCACTTTTGAGCTCTAGTTATAGTGGTAACTTATAAATCAAAGTTGTTGGTAGTAAGTTCAAGTCTTGATGGGTGCAACAACATTATTTTTTACTTTTTTTCTCTTATCTATTAAATTTACATCCGCACTGGAATTTTTATTACATTTACGCTCACATTGAATTTTTTTTTTTTACATTTATAACACACTGAAAAAACGTCTGCCACTCTTAAGATAAAGGGCAAAGTATTTAAAAGAATTTTCTCAAGTATTTGGAGTGAGTGGGTGCTGACTAATGACCATTTATTATTTTTTTGGTTTTGCTAAAAAATAATCAATATTTAATCAAACAAAAGGGTTGATATCAGTATAAATTTATTTTTTTAACAAGGGAAAACTAAGCTTAATAACTCATATGGCCAAAGATGGAGAGACCTATAAAGTAGTGATGAACTAAGGACATCCAGTAAAAAGATAAATAAAGGAGGGGAAAAAAAGTAGAAAGAAGGTAATATTTTAGATAAGAGGAAGGATACTAGATCAACGATCATAGATAAAGGAGGAGTGTCTGCGATCTTTAAATAGAGCTCGGGAGAGAAATATTTGTTTGGAATTATTTAGTGTATGGACGAAATAATTAATGTCTTTAGATGCCTATTAGGAGAGATACCTGTTTCAAATTTCACTTTTAATACGTAAACAATACGAAACTAACGGAAAAGAAAACAAAAAAACACATAAAATATTTTAATGTTAATAAAATCTAGGTGAGTAGCATGTAGTTATCTGAATAGAAATGTAAAGTTATGGTGCATGTGATTTACCTCCTCTTTTTCTTTTCTTTTATATTTATTTTGATTTTCTTCGAAGCTAGAATTTTTCACAACCTGTTTTTTTCTTTTTTATCAAAGGGTTATGTCTCACTGACCACTTGTGTTTATGATGGAGAGATCATTTTTCACAGAAAATGTATATATATATATATAGTGGAATTTTCTCAACTATCTGAAGTGAGTGGGAGATGCTAGTAACCATTTACTATTCCTTTTTCTTTTCTTTTCTTTTTTTCAAGGTAAGAAGAAACCATTTTATATTCATTAAGGAAACATGCTAACTATCCTTGCCTTCCAAATTTAACCGAGAATTGAGACACTACAAAACTACTGGCAGAACTGCAACCAACCAGTTACCTTCCGAGAATCCAAAACACATAGTACTTGCATATATCCTCAGGTCTTCCACAAATACACAAGAGTGAATGAGGAAGTGAGAGAGAATGTACATTCGTGCAGGTTACTCACAGAGGACAGGAGTATCACTGGGCAAATCTCCTTTGGCAGTAGGCTTACTAACTCCAAGGTATACCCTCTGCAAAAGGAGAGATCCCGGCGATCCACCGCCACGCTGCTCTTGTTGTCGTCACAGTCCACCGACCACCGACAGTCGGCCTCATCCTAGGTTTGGTGCTGGACATTTAAAAGGGAAGGTAACACTCTAGCTACAGGATATTACGCATATCCTAGGGGACACAATTCTTTGGCCACGCCTCTTCATGCCATAAACATGTAGACCGAGTATTACCAACATTTCTTCATGCTATAATACGTGTGTGTGGCTAACACACATGAACCTAAGTTCCATATACATTGTGGTAATGTACAAGAGTAATGCCGAGTATACATGCAGACCTATGTCTGACCACATGCATCTAGCTAGCTCGCTTGCACAGCCCACATGTATATATAGTACAATATTAGGAGATGAGCATCTTTAGGTGGCCACACCATGTGGTAAGTATGAGCACATCCAGCTTCAAAAGCCATATATGCTTGATTTAGTTGGCCTTGCCATGTGCAAATTCCCACTCTGGAATGAAAGTCCAAATGACCACAACTGAACACAAATATCATCGAGACAAAGTTAAGTAGATGCTCAATCATATGCGAGCAGAATCCTAATACATATATGTTAAGATTGTGACTTGAATTCAATTCACAAATAGTGATGTTAAGAAGGACAAAAGATATACAAAGACAAAAATAGCTTTAGTCTCATATTGAAAAAGGAAAGAGATGATATGGTTAAATAACATTGGACACAAAACCCTATTAGTGGTTTCTATTTTTGGATCAAATTAAGTTTCATGACTATTATGTAGGAAGAGGGAGGAAGTCGACGATGATCCAGAGATTCAGCAGCAGCAGCAGCAGCACGGTCGACCGTCCGGTCGACCGTAGCAAGGAAACAGCAGCAGCAGCAGTGGAACGGTAGACCGGTCGGTCGACCGATTGTGCACAACGTGCACAAGGTTGTAGCGGTCGACCGTCCGGTCGACCGACTGAAGGTGCCTAACTCTCGGTTAGGCACGGTCGACCGGGCCTAGGTCGGTCGACCGACCGGTCGACCGATAGTCGGGTCGGGCTGTTTCGGGAAAGATGCTGAATTGAAAATCTGCTCAAGTTGTGAGCGGATTCCTAGGTTTTTTCTGGGGTATATGAGAGAGGCAGAGCTCTCTTCATTGTGTATGCTGAAAACATTGTATTGATTCACAAAAATCAATAGGAAATCTCTCTTCCTTACCCCGAGGACGTAGGCGAAATTGGCCGAACCTCGTTAAATCTGATTTTGTGTTCTTCTCTTTACTTGTGTGTTATTTGCTGTTGGTGGTACTGTTATTTTGCATCTGGAATCTAGGGTTTCCTCTACGTAATTGTTGTTTCGGCACACAACAAGTGGTATCAGAGCATCCCAGGTTCGTCGTGGGATTATCTGGAGATTCATAGGGTATCGGTTACTGATTTGGTGGAGATCGTGTGTCGATCTCAGATCAGCCTTGGAACTATTCGTGGGATCGTGTGTCGATCTCAGAACAGCGCGAGGGTGCTCAAGGAATCATTGGAGGAGTAGATCTGGTCAGAAACTCATCTAGGGTTTCGTGAGAAGGTAAATATCTGATCTTTATCTAAGTTGTTTATCTATTTCCATTTGGTATTTCTGCATTACATAGAGGATCCAGTTAGAGAGATTGCAGAAGAAAGTACGTCAGTTAGGACCATGAATCCTCATCCGAGGATTGACGTGGTGAAGTTTACCGGCACTAACAATTTTGGCAAGTGGAGGTGCGAGGTGATGGATGCCCTGATTGCATCTAATCTCGAGGATACTCTACTTCTGGAGAAGAAACGAAGCACAACCACTGAAGAAGAGTGGGAGAAAATGAACCGGTCTGCGTGTGGTTTGATTAGATCGTGTCTAAAATAAGACATCAAATATCTTGTGTTACACGAAACATCTGCGAGGCAGTTGTGGGAGATCCTTGAAAGAAAATATCTGACCAAGAGTATTGAATCGAGATTACAGCTGAAAAGCAAGCTGTACGGGTTTCAGATGAAGAAGGGATGCTCCGTGAATGAACATCTAAATCGCTACACGAAGCTTCTTACGAATTTGGTCAATGTGGATGTCAAGATAGATGAAGAAGACAAAGCGGTAATCCTCTTGAACTCTCTCCCTGCAGAAGAGTATGAGACGTTTACCTTAACCTTCATAAATGGTAGACAGACTCTTGTCTATCATGAAGTGTCGTCTGCTTTGACAAATTATGGGAGAGGAGAAAGGAGAGACAACCTTCTCAGTCAAGCTCATCAGTAGAGGCACTAGCAGTAAGAGGCATGGGTTCATATAGGAAGGGCAAAGATGATAGAGGGAGATCGAAGTCCAGGCCGGGTTATCGGGATCTGAAGAAAAACCAGTGTGCCTTCTATAGAGAATTAGGGCACTGGAAGGTTAACTGTCCAAAGTTCAAAGGGAAGAAGAAGGAGTCGAAGACTGAGGCAAATCTTACAAAGGTGGCTAGTACTCAGAGCAGTAACTCACAGGCAGGTGGATCAGACTCAGACTCGTCGGTTTTCTCATTCTCAGTCACTACTCCCATCGTAGGCTACTCAGGAGATAATGAGTGAATTTTGGATACTGGTGCTACATATCATGTGTGCCCTAATCGGGATTGGTTTTCTAGCTCTGAGAAGCTGGAGGGATGTTCAGTCATTATGGGCGATGATCATCCATGTATCATGGAGGGTGTAGGTACAATCCAAATCAAGATGTTTGATGGGATGGTAAGAGAACTGAAGGAAGTGAGGTATGTACCTCAACTGAAGAGGAACCTAATCTCTGTTGGAGCTTTGGAGGCATTGGGCCTTCTGGTATCAATTAAGGAAGGAGTCCTTAAGATGACCAAAGGCTCGATGGTGGTATTGAAGGCCGATCGCAGGAACAATCTTTACTACTTGAATGATAGTACTGTTACAGGACAAGTGGCGGCTTCTACCGGTTCAGATGAAGACTCAACCAGGTTGTGGCATATGAGGCTGGGACACGTAGGAGAAAAGTCTTTGCAAACTCTTGCAAGACAAGGAGTACTGAAAGGTGCCGGAACCTGCAAGTTGAAATTTTGTGAACACTGTATCATCGGAAAGAAGACCAAGGTGAAGTTCGGCACAGCAACACACTGCACCAAGGGGATTCTGGACTATGTTCACACTGATGTTTGGGGACCTACCAAGACTGTATCAATTGGAGGTAACCATTACTTTGTGTCGTTTATTGATAATTATTCTAGGCGTTGTTGGGTATATACCATGAGACACAAAGGGGAAGTCCTAGAATTGTTTGTGAAGTGGAAGAAGAACTTGGAGAGAAGTACGGGAAGGAAAATCAAGGTCCTTCGTTCAGATAATGGAGGAGAATACAAGTCTGATCCTTTCCTTCAGCTATGTCTTGATGAGGGCATAGAGAGATACTTCACAGTGAGGGGGACACCGCAACAGAACGGGGTAGCAGAAAGGATGAATAAGACTTGCTAGAGAAGGTCCGTTGTATGTTGTCCAATGCCGGTTTATCGAAGAACTTTTGGGCTGAGGCTTTGACATATGCATGCTATCTTGTGAACAGGTTGCCTTCGTCTGCGATATTGGGGAAAACTCCTCTCGAAGTTTGGTCGGAAAAAACAGCTGCTGACTATGATTTGCTAAGGGTGTTTGGTTGTCCAGCCTATTATCATGTCAAAGATGATAAGTTAGACCCAAGAGCAAAGAAGGGTGTGTTCGTCGGTTTCAAGAAGGGAATCAAAGGGTTCAAGATCTGAGATCCAACGGACAGGAAATTTCTTCTCAGCAGGGATGTCACTTTTGATGAGGCTTCTATGTTGAAGCCTAAGGTCTCTCAGCAGGTGGAGACTAACAAGACCAAAGAGGTATCGCAGCAGGTGGAGAATGATGCAAATCTATTATCTCTAGAGAGTTCAGCATCGGTGAGGATCATACCTAGGATGACACGGGTAATGATCAAGCAGATGAGGAAGATGCTGATGATGAAGAGGGTCAAGAATAGGTCATGGGTAATGTTCCTGACTCTACTGCAGTTGAAAGACCAAGGAGAAACACTAGGAGATCAGGTTGGCTCACTACATATATGGTCGTGGCGTATGCACTTCCGGTCGTTGAGGAGGCTATCTCGTCCACCTTCAAAAAAGCTGAAATCAGTTCAGAGTCGAAGATGTGGAAAGAAGCCATGGAAGAAGAGATGAAGTCTCTTTACAAGAACGACACTTGGGAACTCACAAGGTTGCCCAAAGGGAAGAAGACGATAGGCTGTAAGTGAGTGTATGCAAAGAAGCAGGGATCTCTCAAAGAAGATTCAGTGCGATACAAGGCCAGATTGGTAGCAAAAGGCTATGCTCAAAGGGAAGGAATTGACTACAATGAGGTATTTTCTCCTGTTGTAAAGCATTCATCAATTCGCATTTTATTGGCTTTGGTGGCACAGTACGAGTTGGACCTTGATTAACTCGATGTAAAGACCGCCTTTCTCCATGGCGATCTAGATGAAGAGATTTACATGTCTCAGCCAACAGAGTTCAAGACTGCAGGGAAGGAACAAATGGTATGTAAGCTGAAGAAGTCACTGTATGGACTAAAGTAGTCTCCTAGACAGTGGTACAAGCGGTTCTGCAGCTTCATCAAAGGAAAGAAGTACACACGTAGCCATTATGACCCATGTGTGTATTACAACAAGTTACCGACAGGGGAGTATATCTATTTACTATCGTATGTAGATGATATGCTTATTGCTTCAAGGTCTAGATCTACATTGATGCACTGAAGAGGGATCTATCTTCAGAGTTTGAGATGAAGGATCTTGGTGAAGTTAGGAAGGTGCTAGGCATGAAAATCACACGAGACCGAAGGGTTGGCAGGGTGAGCTTAACACAGAAGGGGTATTTGAAAAAGATACTTCAGAGGTTCAACATCGGCAAGGATGCGAAGTCTGTAAGTACACCACTGGCCCCTCATTTCAAGTTATCTGCTATGATGTCTCCAAAGAATGTTGAAGATTGTTAGTATATGACTCACGTTTCATATGTTAGCGCAGTTGGCAGTCTTATGTATGCTATGGTGTGTACGAGATCAGATCTATCACAAGCTGTCTCCATGGTCAGTAGATATATGCATGATCCGGGATAGAGTCATTGGGAGGCAGTGAAGTGGATTCTGCGGTACATCAAAGGTACCATTGATGTTGGTCTGGTATTTGAGAAGGACTCCTCAGGGAAGCAGGATTGTATCGGGTATGTTGATTCCAATTATGCTGGTGACCTTGACAAGCGCCGGTCTACAACGGGGTATGTCTTTACATTCTCTCAAGCACCGGTGAGTTGGCGCTCCATTCTACAGTCTACCGTCGCATTGTCTACCACAGAGGTCGAGTATATGGCCATGATGGAGGCTATGAAGGAGGCAATTTGGCTTCAAGGCTTGATTGATGACTTGGGGGTGGATCAGGATCTACTGAAGATTAACTGTGACAGTATGAATGCTATTTATTTAGCCAAGAACCAGGTATATCATGCACGGACGAAGCACATCGACGTCAGGTTCCATTTTGTTCGGGAGATTCTTGATAAGGGTGATATTGAGCTGCTGAAGATTCACACATCGGAGAATCTCGCCGACATGCTTACAAAGGTGGTGTCAGGAGTCAAGTTTGCACATTGTAAGGTTTTGCTCCATGTCTTTCATGTAGCATGAGCTTGTTGAAGCTCATTTGGATGAATTACGGATGGCTTGATTCTTTGGGTAGGGTACGTAGGCAACCACATTGGTGCAGCCACTTTCGTGTCAGTTCGGCTCAGATTTGGAGAAATCTTCACCGAGGTGGAGAATTGTAGGAAGAGGGAGGAAGTCGACGATGATCCAGAGATTCAGCAGCAGCAGCAGCAGTAGAACGGTCGACCGGGTCGGTCGACCGATTGTGCACAACGTGCACAAGGTTGTAGCGGTCGACCGTCCGGTCGACCGACTGAAGGTGCCTAACTCTCGGTTAGGTGCCGGTCGACCGGGCCTAGGTCGGTCAACCGACCGGTCGACCGACAGTCGGGTCGGGCTGTTTCGGGAAAGATGCTGAATTGAAAATCTGCTCAAGTTGTGAGCGGATTCCTAGGGTTTTTTCTGGGGTATATGAGAGAGGCAGAGCTCTCTTCATTGTGTATGCTGAAAACATTGTATTGATTCATTAAAATCAATAGGAAATCTCTCTTCCTTGCCCCGAGGACGTAAGCGAAATTGGCCGAACCTTGTTAAATCTGGTTTTGTGTTCTTCTCTTTGCTTGTGTGCTATTTGCTGTTGGTGGTACTGTTATTTTGCATCTGGGATCTAGGGTTTCCTCTACGTGGTTGTTGTTTCGACGCACAACATATTAGCTTAATATCCATTAACAAATCAGAGCTTGTTACTCTATTTCCAGAAATATGGCTTGCATTAAAAGAGTTAAGAAGATGTTTAAAGTTTAAGATGACACTTTGCTAAATATTAGTCATGATTTGATTTGGTTACACAAAGATGAAAGGTTTGATCTCACGCAGTTCGTACATGGTTCAAGATAAAACTGTCATTGAGTTTAATTATTTTCAAGACTTCAAGATTGAGACTCCGAGATCGAGTTGAACTAATTACACAGGCAAAATACAAATAAGGATGATCAGCAAAAAAGAATCAAAGATGATGAACAACTCGCGCTGGGATTTGGACTAGGATTTTGACAGACTTTATATACACCCCCAGAGAGAGTATTGGATCAATCTCGAAATCCAAAAGTATAAGCAATTACTCAAGACAAAATCGTCTCATGGAGAGAGATCTCCAAGAAAACCGAACCACATAAATATTCTTCTTTGTGATTGTTCATTGTTCTCTTGTTAGTCATCAACAGAGCTCGTTACTCTGGAGCGGGTTCTAACGGCATATGAATATGTGGTTTGGCCGGGATTGGCCAGGGGCAGGCACTTGCATTCAGGCCAACTAGGGTTTGGCTGCTTAGCGTTGATCGTATGGATTTTTTGGAGAAGTTTCCTGCAAGGAGAATCCGTCTGAGAAATCAAACAAGAAACCCAAAGAGGATAAACATGGTAAGTGTGTTGGGAAGAAGGAATAAGGTTAAGATGGCTTGTCACAACTACGCAGAAAATTGGGCTATTTTGCACGGAATGCTTATAAGCAAGGAAGGTACTCACTCCATGCTTTTTTTGTGCTTATGTTTGCAATCAGAGCTTTATTGCAATAATTGACTCTCCTTGTATGTGGATTGTTTATTCAGGGTACTCAGACTAAGGGCAAATTTTTGAATTAAGCATAATTTTAAAAATAATTATAAAATTAAACCTCCCCCAAAAATATTTCTAAAAACCGACCTCCCTCTGGCCACTTTAGCGCCACGTCGGCCAACGGTCGACTATAGGCGCCAGCATGACGCAGTGATAGGGATTCACAGAAGTTCGGCCTTGACAAGGCCGGACTTAGTGGTTCATTAAAAGTCCGGCCTTGTCTAGGCAGGACTTTGTTTGTAACATTGACAAAAAAATCCGGCCTTGGGAAGGTCGGTCTTCTATCACTTAACAAACAACAGCCTAGCATGCCATCAACACTCTGTAAATTGAGTGAACTGGATAGTTTATAGAGTCCGATCTTACTAAGCCCAGACTTTGAATGGAAATTTTAAAAAAAAAAAATCTGAACCGTATAAAAGAAGGGTCCCCATCTCTCTCTCACACACACCAAATCCCTCTCTCCTCTAAAATCTCTCACTCTCTCCTGCCCTAGCTCCCCTGATAGCCGCCGCTCTCCCCAATAGTCATCGTCGCCTCCACCTCCTGGTATCTCTCCCTCCCCCCTCTCTCTCCCTCTCTCTCTCTCAGTCGTCCCTCTCTCCATCTCTCTCAGTCCTCTCTCCTGCTCTTTCTCAGTCCTCTCTCCCTGCTCTCTCCCTCCCTCTCTCTCTCTTGTAGTCTTCTCTCCATTTTTTTATTTTTTGTGTTAAATTATTAAATTGTTAGACTAATTTGTGTAGAATTTATAATTAGATTAAAATTAGAGTAAATTGTGTGTAAAATTATTTGTTTGTAAAATTGTTTATAAAATTGTTAAAATTGTTATTTGTAAAATTGTTAAAATTATTTTTTGTAAAATTCTTAAAATTTTTGTTTGTTAAATTTTTTTGTAGAATTGTAATTGTTAGTTAATTAGTTGTTGTGATAATTTTTTATAAATTTGTTAAATTTTAGAAGCTCGAGCAAATTAATAATCCTTTGTTTCATCCATTAGGTACAATATCTAGTGATTGTGTCCCACTTCTTTGTTGGTTTAATGGTAAACTAATAATAAATAGGGATAATAACCCAAGTTATGTCAATGAAATATTAAAATTCACAGTTATTAAAAAATCATTTATAAGATGTGAATTGATAGAGAAAATTTATCGAGTTACCAAAATTAATCCAAGCGAGCAGTAACTTCACTTGACATGCAAGTGGCCAGTATCACACAGGAGCTATCAAGTAGTAGAGATATCGGATGATGATGATTGTCATGCTATGCTTGAATTGTGTTCGTCCGAGCACAACATAGAATTATACGTGAAAAAAGATATTGTGATCAGTCGAAAACCTGAAGATCATGGACAATTCACATGTATGCTTGATTTGAATAATGAATCAATAGGCTTCATGTCACTGGTTTATAACACGTAAGCATCAATGAATTTTGTTATAGTGTATATAATTCTTTCTATTAAGTGTTTAAACAACCGTAATTTTTGAATAGTTGTAACAACTTGACGCAAGGTAAGGAGATGTGTCACAATATGGAGACATCATAAATGGACTTTGGATATGATGCATACATTCAATCGTATCCGGACACAATGCATTTCTCCCATGTTCAAGCGACACACGTTGAGTCAACAAATCTCTCTCCACTTGATATGAATATTACACCAACAGTTGGAGGTGATAATGCAGTGGTAGAGCCCGAAGATCAGATGACCCCGATGCTGGCGAAAATGAGCCGCATGAGAATAACATGCAAGTAGCAGAGCAAGGTCTAGAAGATGATGATGAAGAGGTTGAGGCTGGTTATGCCAACAATGAATATGTAGAACCCGAAGACCCACACCCCGATGAGTTGGAGGGTGATGGTTGGTTCCACTCTACATGTGTGGAGAATATAAGAGTTGAATTTAACTTATCTACAGTAAGAATTGTGATCGATGATTTGAAAGTGAAAGATATCTTTGAAACAAAAGTTCAATTGTTAGAAGCAATTATCGAGTAGTCCACTATGCATAGAGTGTCATTCACGCAAGTGAAGAGCAACAAAACAAACTACACAGCAGTTTATGCTTCCAAGGTAGAGGGAGACAACGCTTCTAAAGTGTGCGCCCATAGAGAGTGCATGCCTCTGTTCTAAAGAATTCATGTGGATACTTCATGATCAAAAAATATATAGGAGAGCATACATGTAGCCAACTTTCACTAAATTCCAATCACCGCAAAGCAACCACATCTTTTGTGTATAATGTGATTCTTTCTATAGTGACGAAAAAGCTTGGTATGACTTACTTATATTATAGATTACATTGAAGCAAGATATCTGTCACACCCCGCTTCCCAAAATACGTGAAAATTGAGTCAAGACGAGAGTCGGCGACGTATATACGCGAGGAGAAATCCCCACGTATACACGCTAAGCCTACATTCTGTATTTTATTGTTATTTAATTTTGAGTATTTTAGTCTTTTCAATAAATTGTATTTACCTTTTAAATTATTATTCATGCCCGATTATCACTCGTACATCGTAGTTATGGTTCATGTATACATATATTTTAAGTAATCGATTAACCACTCCAGACAACTATGTTAGAGTATATGATTTATCGTCGATCGTAGTAGATTTTTATAATTTGTTCGGATTACTTTAGGCTTAGCGTGTATACGTGGGGTATTCTCCTCACATATATACGTTGCGACTCCGTTTTCACGTATTTTGGGAAGCGGGGCGAGACAAATTCACTCAGAACCCCTATTGCGTGAGATTGGAGCTATAACCATTGCCCCCGGTTTTTCCGCTTTGGGTTTTCCGAGTAAATCTTGGTATTGTTCTGTTTTGATTTATCTAATTTCTTCATTAATTTCTCACATTTTGGCGGTGGATAAGTTCCCTAAGAATTACCCACTGCAATAAGTTAAGACACAAGTGTTGGAGGGTGTATACAGGAAGCTAATACTTTCACTTTACCTTAGATTGATCCCATAAAACTATCTCAGTCATTTCCCATTTTTCTTGGAGTTATTCGTACATTTTAGATTTTCTAGCTGGTCCTTCCAAGCAGAATCACCATTCTTCCTCTTCCACACACACCAGCATCACACAAATATTTTGTTGCTGGACCTACTCTAGCCTGTGCAGAATTTTATATCTTTGATATTGCCTACTTGAGAGAGAGAGAGAGAGAGAGAGAGAGAGAGAGAGATTCCCATGGTAGACCAAGGCTTTCTTAAAATATTCCTCGCGCTTCTATACTCAGATAGCGTTTCACAAGACATCAATGGTCTCAATTCAAAACACCAGACGGCCCGATGCCCTCATATGCACTCCTTCCTGAGGAAAAAGCTGAAGATTTGGTGATCTCTTTGTTAAAAAACAAAACCGAAAATTAAAAAAGAAAAAGGAAAAGGAAAAAAGTTTTTTTGGCAGATGAGAGCATCGAAAGGGAAGAACCCCCAAATGTTCCTTGCTCTGCAGGAAGCACGATCAAGTTCAAAATTAGGACTTCATTGCTGTCGTGATAATGAGGGAGGAAAGGCGATTCTCTTGGGGCCAAGGCCTGGTCGATTGACATGCATGTGCACGTGAATGTCCAAGTACATGCAAGCAATGAATGCGTGACATTTGCCAGTGCACACCAAGACTTGAAGGAGGAAGAAATCTGCAAAGATTTTCTGAGAAACAAGAATATAAGAATCTCGAAGAGATGGAGAAAAAATGACGACATTCCGATTCCTGCACGGTGCCGCTGGAACAAAAAGAAAGTAAAGGAGAAAGGCAAAAGGAAAGCAAAAGAAGCTCCATGGGCATAAAACTTGAGCATATATTTAGCATATCCAGTCTCAATTGCGACTCTCCTTCACTATAAGAGTGCTGAATGAGCTCTTCAACAGCAATAAGGCCAGCAAAGAGATTTGTACATGAAGGAAGAAAATAGATATGGGGTTCTAAGAATTACAGTGTAACTCTCCTTTGGCACCATGGCAATATGCATTGATCTATGCGCTAACGTTACTGGTGCCAAAGGAGATTTGCCCTGCCATTCGCCTACACAATTTTTTCGGCTGAATTAATCGCTTGTCTGTCAAGAAGTGATCGTGATAATAATGGCACAGGTATACTTTTCATGCTGAAAAAATTATTATGCCTGATCCGCGAGTAGGTGGCTATATATGATTTCAAGAAACGTAATTAACCATTCTTTTCAAATTAATAGCTTCCCTAGGTCAATCACTTCTCATTGGGTAGCTTGGAGAACTGAAATAGTAAGGAAGGGTTGCCACAGTAGGGTTGGTACTGCTATTATCATTTGGGGAATCTGAAAATAGTAGAAGAGCTTTCGGAGAAAAAAAAGGCCTTTTGGTGAGACTGAAGTCATTTCTAGGATTCCATTAATGTGCCCTGGAGAATGGGCTCCAACTCATATAGACAATATTACTAAGTAGGGTTGGTACTGCTATTAATTCACCAAATGCTAAGTTGCAAATCACTCTCAAAAAAAAGTTGTTGATTTCAACAAAAACAAGATGAAGCTAACTACTTAGAAACTATTAAACTTTTTAATAGTTAGTTTTCTATTAGTAGTCTATATTTTTTTACGACATTATATATCTTTAGGAGTCCTACTCTAATTATGAGTTGTGTTTCTAATTTCTTATAAATAATAGTATTGAGGGAGAAACTCACAGCTCTCTCAGATATTTTTCTCTCAAATTCTGATATAATATAAGAGCCAAAACCTAACCGTACCAACCTCTAAGATCTGCAAAAGAAAAGTTATTGTTCACATGAACAGTACCACGACAACGCTGTTCATGTAAACAATTAAAACAAAGAAGGAAAGAAAGAAAAATAAACCTAATGCTAGCCCTTCTATCTTTGTCATCAGTTGAAACCAATCCATCTCCTTCCTTACCTTCGCCACCATCCAGAAACGTCTCTTGCCTGTCTATGTGACCTCGCGAGATCTACTACATAGTTATGACAACGCTGAGATTTCTGGTACTCTTTTGCGTCTGCTGGTGACCTCTTGATGCTGCTACAGAGTTCATTAAGGTCATCTATCGTCTCTATTGTTATTTACTGCACTACTTGAACATCATTGTTAATGTTTCCTGTGGCTACTGCTATCTATTTATCAACCTGCTCATGTTTACCTAATTATTAGCTGCTATGTCTTCTAAAGATATCAAACATAACTTTGACTCCCTTGTTCCTAAGCACATCTTGAGTACCACCGTCAAACTCAATGGTACTATCTACCTTCTGTGACTTAGTCCTTTTGTCTCTTTAGTTAGCTTGCAAAAGAAACTAAGGCATCGTCAGATGATCCTCCAATAATGGGTACTATTTTCTATTATGATTAGGTGATAAAAGATTGTAGTGTAACAATGTGGTTGCTCAGCAGTATAGATGAGAAAGTCAGTACAAGTGTCATGTTTCTGAAAACTGCCAAAGAGGCATGGGATACTCTGAAGGAGATGTATTCCAACAAGAAAAATATTTCTTATATTACTGGTTCGTGTGAGAAGTTATTCTCACTGCGACATGAAGGTCACTCTCTATCTAACTATTACTCTAAGTTGAAGGAAACTCTGATGAGTTGGATTTCTATCAACCCCTTGAACTAGATTTGAAGGTACTCAGTGGTATCATGATGAACTAGTAGTGGCTAAGTTTCTATCTAGGCTGGATACCTCCTTAGACAATCAAGTTTGAGGACAAATTCTTTGTGGTGATAGCCCTTTTCCAAGATTCCAAAATCTAATTTTTAAAATTACCTAACAAGCAAAAATTCATTTTTTTCCTTAAGAGGCATGCCCAGTTACCATTGATCAAATTCAATAGGAAGAGCACACACAAAAAAGAGTGTTTCTTGGCCTTGACGGTCTTGTGATCGATGGAGAGCATTCGAGTCTAGAACTCGACCCCGATGGTAGGAAAGAGAGAGACAGCGGCGAGGGCATAAGAGCGGCACGAGAGATTTGGCTGAGATCCACAAATAACGGTGGCAGGGGAATAGAGACGACAATCAAGATCCATGAACGGGGCCAGCCGGCCAGGGCTTGAGAGAGACACGAGAGAGAGAGAGAGAGACATCGAGTGTAGATGTATTGGCAGAGGCGAAAGAGAGATAGAGAGAGTATGGTTAGATTGGGATGAAAAGTTGGCGGGAATTTCGATCAAATTTTACGGTGGTTCTTGTAATAACCGCTGTAAAACTAATATTTCACAATGGTTATTTTAATAACCGCCATGAAAGATCCAAATGCAAAATATTTCTCGGCCGTTATTTTTGATAAATCACCTTAAAATGTCAAAAGGCAAAAGTGTGTATTTGTCTTTAAATTTTGAAATTGCCACCACCTTTTGATGCACGTCGGTTGGACTTAAACTGCCGTGAAATGGGCGACGTGGAAGCTTATTTCTATTGTAGTGACAATTTCTTCTCCCTACGCCACTCTATCTCGAGTTCATCTTATTTCTATAGGAGGTGATTCTTTTTCTGATAATTCGTCAAGTGTTGAGAACTCTATTATGATAGTCGGAGCTATGGTAGAGGTGGAAGATGTGGCTGTGATCGTGATCGCGATTCAGGGGGAGGACGTGGATACAAAGATAAGAATCCACGTCATTATGCTCAATGTGGTAGAAATAATCATACATTAGGTAAGTGTTGGGACAAGTTCAGTAAACCTGAGTGGACTTAGGTTGATAATTCTATATCTACATCCAATTTAGTTGTTATCTTCTCGACTATTGCGTCTATTGTGTTGATCTCCCAGATAGACTATGATCGTTTCTTTCAGGTTCAGAACTGGTCAGCCATCTCAGTCAGCTAATAGACTTCAAGTATAAGTGTATTTACTGCTTCCATTGATTAGTTTTGGGTTTAAGATTCAGGATTCTCTACTCATATGACAGGAATCAAAAAACAAATTCACTCTCTTTCTTTCATAGATAATATTTCTATATTTAATATTACTGATGGTACCTCTTTCACTGCTCGTGGAAAAAAAATTATTTGTGCTACCTCTAAATGATGTCATATTTGTTTCTAAATTTACTATTAGTCTACTGTTTATCATCAAACTTACTACAGAAAATCATTGTTGTGCTATATTTTATCTTTCCTATTGTATGTTTCAGGATCTGCAGAGTGGAATAAGGATTGGTTCTAGTAAATATGGCGGCCTATACTAAGATTATGGTACACTTTACTCTAGTTTACCTACTATTTTTAGTATCTAATACTCTACTACAGAGGCACCCCAGATTGGGCCATCCTTCTTTGCAAAAACTGCGTCAAATACTGTTTATCAAGTCCTCTATTACTACTTTAGATTGTGAATCCTATCAGTTAGGAAAGCATCATCATGCTTCCAACCCCTAGTCATGTCGATAATATAAGTAGTTGTCTTTTTGAACTGGGTCACTCTGATGTTTGGAGGCTGTATCATATTACTTCTAGGTCTGGGAATTTTTTAGTATTTATCGGTGATTATTCTAGAATGTCTAAGGTGTATTTGCTGAAAGGCAGGACTCAGTTTTCTTATGTTATCAAAAAATTGTCACTGAAATAAAAAATCAATTTTTTAACTATTAATCATATTTTGCTCACTGATAATGCTCTTGAGTATGCTCAAAAAAGTTTCTCATTTTTGTGCATCTCATGGTATATTACACTGGACAACTTATCCACACACTTCACAAGCAGAATGGAGAAGTTGAAAGAAAACTGAGACACATTTTAAATGTGGCTCGCACCTTATTGATTCACATGCATGTACCTAAAATTCTTTAAGCAGAATCTATTCCGTGTGCTTGTTATTTAATAAATAGAATGTCTTTTGTACTTCATGACAAAATTTCCTTATCTTATCTGTATCATGGTAAACATATCTTTCTTGTTGTTCCTTATGTGTTTGGTTCTACTTGTTTTATTCAAAATCTTCAACCTAAATTGGATAAGTTTTAGAGCTGTAAAATGCGTCTTTGTTGGTCATTCACGAACACAAAAAGGCTATAGATGTTTTAATCTGCACATCTTAAGTTTTATACTCTACCAGTGTTTTCTTATTTGAGTTAGTTCCGTATTTTGCTCCTACTGCTTTTGATCATCTACCTCAGCCTATATCTAATTCTGGAGATTTGGCGAAAAAGATTGTATCGAACCATTGCAGGTGTATACCAAACATTTCAAGAATGTGGTCCTACTTCAGTCTCTACTGATCCATAAATCTATAGTTGCTGATCATGATCCTCCTTATTCTATTTCTTTGGCTACTGCTCCTTCACTTCCTAACTATTGAAATGGATAATTCTACTACTTCAGCCTTGGACCTTATTTCTTATCGAAAAGGTAAATGATCTTATACTGAGCATTCTATTTCCAATTTTGTTTATTATTGCCATCTTATCCCACTTTCATCAGTTTGCTTTATTTGTGTCTTCTATTTTTATACTTAAGTCTTATAATGAAGCATTGATGTACTCGGAATGGAAGAAGGCCATGCTCTCATCTCATGTTAGACTTGGATCTTTTGCCTACTTTATCTGGACTATATATAGTCAATTGTTACTGATTTTTACTATCAAGTATCATTCAAATGGCACAATAGAAATATATAAGCTCGTTTATACTTTATTTAGACTTATAGAGTGGATTATCTAGATACCTTCTCTCATGTGGCTCATCTTAACTCCATTCATGTCTTGCTTTCTCTGGTTGTTAACCACCAATGGCTAATGTTCAATTAGATGTAAAAAATACCTTTTTGTATGGTGATCTTGAAGAGGAAGTTTATATGGAGCAACCTCCTGGGTATGTTGCTCAGGGAGAGAATATGGTATACAAGCTCGAGAAGGTGATATATGATTTTTAGTAAAGTCCAAGAGCCTGATTTAATAAGTTCAATTGTATCATCTTTGAAGTGGGGTTTCGAAAATGCTATTATGGTTATTCTGTCTTCATTCACAGGATTTCTTTTAGTACTGTAATTCTTTCTGTTTATGTTAACATTCCACTGACTGAGAGTGATGTTGATGGTAATGAGAAAGATAAAGAATATCTTAATACTCAATTTGAGATCAAGACATTGGCGGGTCAAGCTACTTTCTTGGGATTGAAGCTGGTCACAGTAAACATGGAGTAGTTCTTTCTCAATGAAAATATGTTTAGAATTTACTACAAGGGATTAGCTACTTGGTTGCTAGCCAGCGCATACTCTCATGGATATTGATGCTAATTTGTGGGACGAGATTGGATCTCTATTTGAGGATGTTTCTCAGCACAAGAGACTCGTCAGTAAATTTATTTATCTCATAGTTACAAGACCGTATGTTGTCTACGGCGTTAGACTGGTGAGTCATTTTATGTACAAACCTGGAGAAATTCATTCGAAAACTGCCTTGAAAATTCTGACATATATCGAAGGATCTTCGGGTAAAGGACTATTGTATAAAAACAATCAACGTTTGCGGAATGAAGTTTTTTCAGATTCTAACTATGTAGAGGATAAAAAAATAGAAAGTGTACTTATGACTACTGCACTCATATCAGAGGTAATTTGGATACTTGGAGTAAGAAGTAGAGTGTTGTATATTATTTTAGTGCTGAAGCAAAGTGTAGAGCAATGACTCATACAATGATCGAGATGATGTGGTCGAAACCTATGTTGTGAGAATTTGGATTCTACGTGGATAGTCCAATGCCTATGTACTATGATTACGAGGCTACTATTTACATAGCCAGCATTCCTGTCTTTAATGAGAGGACCAAGCACATAAAAGTGGACTGTTATTTCATCCGTGGTGTGGTCTCTCGTAAGTTAATTTTTTACTTTATCCATTCTGTCTTCTGAAGAGCTCGCAGATATACTTACAAAACATGTTTCTCCTAAAGTTTTCTCATACTTGTGTAAAAAATTGGGCATGATAGATATCGATGTTCCAGCTTGGGGGAGTGTTCAACTCTTGAATAGTTATTTTCTTATTAGGAGGTTTTATTCTTATTAAAAGTTTTTATTTTATTAGGAGTTTATGTATCTTTAGAAGTCCTACTTAGGTTATGAGTTGTATTTGTAATTGCCTATAAATAATAGTGCCAAGCGAGGAGTCTACAACTCTCTCATATATTTTCCTCTCAAATTCTAATAGTAACAAATCGTTCATTTTACTTCTATTTTAATTTTCAGTCATAAGAAAAAGATATTTGGTATTTTGATAGTGGTTGGAGAGATGATATTACAGAAAATAAAAGCAATTTCACAAGTGAAATGAAGAAAGCAATTCTCCAATCAAACTTAGAAACATAATATAGTAGAAAATCAAAGTCAAAAGAGTGATAGCAACGCAGACAAAGGCAAGCGAAACGAAGTTCATCCCGAATGTTCTTTATGATCTAAGACTAACACAAAATTTTCTTAGTGTGGGACAACTAATGCAAATGGGACATCAAGTAAATTTTGTGAAAGATGAATATGTAATTATTGATGGCAAGATTATAAGAAGATGCACCCTAAACAACAAATAAACTTTCCTTTAAAAATGACAATGGATAAGCTTACATTAAAATCTAAAGAAAATTATACTTCTCTCTTACCATATTAATATAATCACTTAAATTTCAAAAGTCTTAGTTTATTAAGAATGAATAATATGGCTATCAGATTCAGACTCTCACACATAAATAAAGAAGAAAACTTTGTAAAGGATGTGTTTATGGAAAATTCTTAGATTTCCTTTTACAGAAAATTCTTAGAGGGCTAAAACTCTATTAGAACTTGTGAATGTTAATGTTTGTAGTCCAACTCAAACTCCATCACTAAGTGGCAAAATATATTTTGTACTGTTCGTCTATGATTATAGTAGAATGTTGTCAGTTTATTATCTTAAAGAAAACTTAGAAGTGTTTTCTATCTTTTTTCAATTTAAAGATTTTGTGGAAAAGTAAAAAGTCGGTAAAGTTTAATATTTTTCTTAAGCACAAAGAATTAAGGAGTTGACAGAAAGAACTAGCTCTAGCAAAATAGCATACAAGAAGAGAGAACAAATCCATTATGGAGGTGGTTAGAATCATGCTGAAAGGCGAAGGTCTTCCTAAAAATTGTGGGAAGAAGTATTGTACATACCTGTTTGCATCTTGAACAGCTTGCTAACAAGACTCATGGTTTCACTCAAGTTAAAATGAAAACAAGGTTTGTATGTACACAAACCTTGCCTCTGAAAATTTCAGGCTTCACAAACCTTGATGATAGTTTGGCTTCTCTTAAATTTCGTTATGTTAGCAACTTTACTCAGGGTAAAGTTTTCAAAACCCTGGTTTTTTACTTATTTTTTGCAAGATCTGAAAACATGATTGCAAAAACTCTATTTTGGTTTCCAAACTAGCAAGTTTCATTTTTTGTGGTTTGGCCTGCAAACCATACAAAACCATGGTTTCAGACACCCAAACCTGATTGCCAAACTAGTTCTGCTTGGTAAAAAAGAATAGGAGAGTGGATTTCTTCAAGCCTTTGGCAGCACCACTTGTGTAGACCTAAACCAAATAAAAATATATATATTAGATTTAAAAGAAAAAAATATATTTATACTGCCTAGTGATGATCCAAAGACTACAGATTCTCTTGATTTCAAGAGACGTTATTTTTTTTATCAAAATGCAGCACGGAGATAGAAAGAAAATCAAGTCACAAAACAAAATATCATCGATGAATAGAACAACAAACCCGCTCTTGATCAAGATTCTTCAATTCTAAGATCTCGACAAACATCTTCATTTGATACTGATTCACCACAACAACAACAAAAAATGCGTTCTCATGAAGATTTTTATAATTCATTAGACGTGACTTTTCTGCTTGTGAACCACATAGATTCAAAGATGATGGTTGGATTTTTTTTCCTCCTGGTAAACCAACCGCACATTGTGATCGGAAGTGATTACGGTGGCTGGAAATAATTAATTAATATCCGCGGGCGGTAGGATTCGAACTCGGTACCGAGCTGTGCTCTAACAAGACCGGGCCAACCGAGCTCCCATCTGCGGGGGACAGATGATGGTTGGAAAAAGGGGATTGACAAGTACATGAAAATGATTGAGAAGAACAAAATATGGGAGCTAATCAAACTACAAGAAGTAAAGAAAGCGACCTCAAGTGGATTGACAAAAGAAAGTTTCAATGAAGATAGCACCACAGAAAAGTTGCAGAATAGGCTGATAGCAAAGGGATATCTACAGCAGTTAGGCATCGACTTCAGTAACATTATCTCCCATTGCTTCCATAGAGACAATGAAAACTGTGTTGGAACTAGCAGCTCAACAAGCTAAAGGTGTTCCAACTAAATTTCAAATCAACATTTTTCAATCTTGAACTTGAAGAAAAAGTGTACCGTCTTTATATCTTAGAAGGAAAGGTGTGAATTTCCCTATTGACAAATTTATGTTGGTGATCAAATAATTATGTCAAGGCCTATTTGGTTTTTGGAAGAGAAAGAAGAGAGAATGAGAAAGGAAGAGTCGAAAGAAACTTCTTCCTCCGTTCACGTGTTTGTTTGTCCAAATTTGAAAAGGGAAGAGAATGGAGAAAAGAGGTGGAAGTGAGCAGTCGGGTCCAAGAATTAAAATATAATATATTACCAATACCTTGAGCTCGTTTCTTTCCTCGCCCCAATTTTGAAATGAGCTCAAATCGGAAGAAATAGTGACAAAATTTAGATCTGAAGAGAGGAAGAACCCCTCTGTTGATGGGTTCTTCCTCTTCTTCATGACAAACAAACAAGTTCGAGAAGAATTTTAAGAAGAAAATAATAGAAGAATTTGAGAATGACAAATTTAGATCTGAAGGGATATTTTCTCAGCATATAAGGTAAAGAAACTGATGGAGATTTTTTTTTTTTTTTTTTTTTTTTGGAATAGACCATGAGGCTGAAAAAGCCTCGTGCTTCATTAAAAAGTACTTAACGAAATAATCCTAAGAAAGAAGGGTACAGAGATATAAAAATACAAAATTGATCTTTTAAAAATACAATTCCAATAGGAGGTCACAGACATCATAACGCCATGGCGATGTCCACACGAAGTCATCAGGCACCATAGGGACACTGACATTGTAAAAATTTGTCTGACCAGATCCGTCGTACTCTCCTCTGATGCTAATTGTCCACCTCCTACAAGCTCGTCTCTACCCTAGAAGAACCACTAGCCTAGACACACCTCTTTCTTTCCATCGCTGGCTGATTCACTCCGCAGCGGATATTTCCTCCAAAAGAAGAACCCCTAATCATCCTGATTAACCTTTCCGGTTCACTTTGCCTATCTTCTTTTTAACCTTTCTCGGTTGATCTCTGGGGGGGAGCTCCCATTGAAGCTATCAAAGTCGTTCTGAAAGTACTCTTGTAGTCTCTTACCCACTTAGTTTAACATGAACTCTTCACTCACACCGCGTCCGAGTAACGCCTCCTTGAGTTTTAACCCATCAATGGAAAAGCCTGACTCAGAGCTCTCTTCTGAGCCGGAGTCAGACCGCTCAACAAAAGAGCACCCACTCTCTACATTGGTTCGGCCATCAACTCCCCCTCCTCGGCCCTATTAGCCGATGACTGCAATAAAAAACCCCTTTTAAAGCCCCTAAAACCTCTCATATTCCCCCTAGGGCCGTTGACATGTGCTTCACACGTGGTTACTAAAGACCCCATACCCCCGGACAAGCATACTCATAACCCGTGTTTTTTACAGGCTCAGAACCCCAGCCCAATAATGAAAAACTCTTGGGCATAGTTTGAAGGCCTAATACCCCCAAGCCCATTAGATGGGTTGAAGCCCATGATCGAGTCCTGGTCCACACTGGATCCGCATGAAAAAGCCCCCTCTTTGGATCCGACACCCAAATCAACAGCCCCATCCACGGTCCGATTTGAATTCAAAATTTCGCCTCAAAGAACGCGCCGCTCAGCACCGTCTTCGTTGGTAAAAGACAGCGTCCTGTTATCAGAGCCCTCGATTCCGCTGCTCCCCGTCCCATTGTCGACGATGACGCTCCGTGGCTCCGAGTCCCGTGACGCTACGAGGAGGGAACCGACAGCGGAGGTAGCAATCCCCACCTGCGACGGAGAAGGTAGAGGCTACCCATGTCGGTGACCGTGCACTCCGCCTCAACGACAAGCGGCGGTTCCCCCACCGACCTTTGACATGAGGAAGATGATCCCTCAACTACAAGCATCGGCGGCGAAACTATGGTGGCAGATTCCGACCAACTAAACCCCATCTCCCACCCCACCGGCCTGGAAGGGCCGCCGAGAACAATGAACTCTTCGATCTGTGCCGCCGGGCCGGAGCCCATAAGGACAGGGAACTTGAAGATTACGACGAGCTAGCAGAACCCTTGCTAACTATGTCGGAAAAAAGTCTGCTTGGCCTGAGAATCCAACTCGTCGTCATCGCTGTCAAGCTAAAAAGCGACGAGCCCTGAGATCGTCTCTCTACTCAGGCCGACTCGAACCGACATGGTCTTCCCGCCAACACCACCGATCAACTTCGGCGGTTACCACTGCCTCCCTCCGATGCTGACGATGCCGACATCCTCTGAGGAAGCACTCTCTTTTGGTAATCTGCTTAACAGGAATCAATCTGACAACTAATTAAGATCACTGAGATATTAACAATCTAATTGGCCAGGTCGGCAAATATCAGGTGGGAGGTTTTCCGTTCAATAGAACGTTCCTTAATTTAAGAACCACCTTTCAATTTCCTTCCTTGGTTAAACACCAATTAGACTGAATCTAAATGAGTCACGATATACTGTTAAAGTATATCCCCTGTATAAAGGACTTAATCCACTTATACAGTATTTTGAGTGAGGTACGCTTAGAGCGAATCTCCTTAAGACAATTACGTCCCCCGCACCGGTGCTAACGGGATAATGGACGCTGGTCTCCCAAGATACAACACTCCTTCACGGTATTTGGATAGCACTACCAAATCACCGTACGATCGAACCGTAGTCAACCAGTACCTTCCACAGGATCGTTGAAGCAGCGGGACAAAGACAAATTTCAAATGAATATTTGCCTTTACTTTGGAGTAGCACCCACTGTTGAGGACGAAGGAAGGTTGAAGAATATTCTTATTCAGAAGTACCAGATTCAGACAACAATTCTATAACAGAATCTGTTGAATTTTCTGGTTCCTCTTTCAGAACAAATTTCGCAGAATATTCTTTGGAAGCCGCTTTCCTACTTCACGCTGGAAGTCCAGTTCAGAACTCCGAATTTCACTTCAGATCAGAACTTAGAGAGAGAGAGAGAGAACATTTTCTGTTGGTGTGTTTGAGAAAGGGAATCCGGAGCGCTATTCCCGTCCGATAAATCCCAACAGTTGCAGTAGTTCGGACAGAACCGTCGCAACTGTTCGGTCCAAACCGCCCAATTGCTCAACCGCCCAACCGCTTTTCAGACATCCGTTGGCGGGATTCGGATCCGGTAGCGGAGTGGGTCTGGTTCGGGTAGCGGAGCGGCCCATACCTTGAGACCCGATTCAAAAAGAACCATGCCAGGTAGGGAATCCAAACCCAAACCCAAACCCAAACCCGAGCCCGAGCCCGGCACCGGCGCCGGCTGCCGCCAGCGGCGGCGCGCGCGCGCGCGCATGCCTGCATGTGCGGGCATAGTTCCCTCCTTTTCGCGTGCGAAAACTCCAAGTACCCAAAGGGCACGCCCTTTGTTCTCAACTTTCTCTATTTATACACCACAAACTTTCATCCCATGGCCAATGTGGGACTAAATACTTTTAGCTACCTTTAGTCCCATTTGGCTTTGAATTAGGCAATCTTTAGACTTGAATATCTCATTCATTCGAAGTCGGAATTGAACATGTGAATATACCACGTTCATCCCCAATGGAAGGAGAACACACTCCAACCATCATCCAATTGATTTGATCAACGGATCTTGCCATAATTCAGCTTAAAGATTCGCTTTTATATTCTTCAATTCCAACAATCCCCCACAATGAATGGAGATTCAAGGAAATGACACACAAAGAGACTGACTCTATTGTGAAAGGTACTTGAGAAAAGAAACTGCATAAGGATAGGTGAACTAGGTCTTGAACCTTCCATAGCGAAAGTTTTATCGGACTTACTGGCTAATCAGTGAACTAGGTCTTGAACTGTTAGCCGTTAGTGTAAGCCAAGTCAACAAGCTTCACACAGTGACTTTCCAAATTAACTTTGGTTCTCGGTTGTGTCCGTTTTGACCCTGGACATTCTTGGTTTCAGAGAGTATCTTTAGGGAATAATAGCCTCCATAGAAATTCCCAAAGAGCCGACCCAACTCTATACTCACATAGGTGATGGACCTATTAAGAGTAGTCTAATCTACTCCACTTGTTTAGTAACAAGATATAGGCATCATTAAAAGCGTTAAGCTTATCCTTAATCCACTTGTAGAAAAGCACTTATGTGCACCTTAGGAATGGATTGGAGTCAAGCTCCCAAGTGCTTACTTGCTGAGTCAATCATAACTAGTTTTTCCTCTTGAACTTAGTCCGTGGGATCTCCAGTCGCTAAGTGAGGTTTCCATTAAGCTGACTCGGTAAGGTTAGGCTTTTAGACCCATTTCCCTCGATGCGCAGTTTATACGCTCTCCACTTAAACCTTTAGTAAGCGGATCCGCTAAATTATCCTTTGACGATACAAAGTCAATAGAGATAATTCCATTTGAGAGCAACTGCTTTACAGTATTATGTCTACGACGAATATGTCTAGACTTACAGTTGTATATAATATTTTGTGCCCTAGATATAACTGCTTGATTATCGCAGTGTATACATATAGCGGGCACTGGCTTTGCCATAATGGTATATCTTCTAAGAATTGTCGAAGCCATTCTGCTTCTTCTCCAGCCTTATCTAAGGCTATGAATTCCGATTCCATAGTGAAACGGGCAATACATGTTTGCTTAGAAGACTTCCATGATACCGCTGCTCCTGCTAGAGTAAATACGTATCCGCTAGTTGATTTGATTCCTCAGAATCTGCAATCCAATTAGCATCACTGTATCCTTCAAGTACAGGTGGATACTGTCCATATCTCAAGGCATATTCCTTGGTATGTGATACGTAACCTAATACTCGTAGTAAAGCGGTCCAATGTAGATCACTAGGATTACTAGTGTATCTACTTAACTTGCTTACAGCGTAAGCAATATTAGGTCTAGTGCAATTCATCAAATACATTAGACTTCCGATAATCTGAGAATACTCCAACTGGCGTATTCCAGTTCCTGTATTCTTATGAAGGTGGACGTGTGGGAGAAAAGGATTTGTATTCTCCTTTATCCCATGATCATTGAATCTTTCTATCATCTTATCCACATAGTGAGATTGAGATAGACTGATTCCATCGGGTGTTCTGGTGATTTTAATTCCTAAAATTACATCAGCAACCCCCAGATCCTTCATATCAAAACTGTTAGATAGCATTCGTTTAGTGGACTTAATAATCTCAATATTAGTCCCAAGTATCAACATGTCGTCTACATAAAGACAAACAATGATACATGCATTTTCAACTGTTTTAGTGTACACACACTTATCGCATTCATTGATAGTGAATCCATCTTTGATCATGACACTATCAAATTTCTCATGCCATTGTTTTGGAGCCTGCTTTAAACCGTATAAGGATTTTACCAATTTACACACCTTGTGTTCTTGGCCCTTGACTTTAAATCCTTCTGGTTGCTCCATATATATCTCTTCATTTAATTCACCATTTAAGAATGCAGTCTTGACATCCATTTGATGGATATCTAAGTTATGCAATACTGCAATTGCAATCAACATCCGAATGGACGTTATTCTTGTTACTGGTGAATAAGTATCGAAGTAGTCAAGTCCTTCTTTTTGTCGATAAACCTTGGCTACTAATCTAGCCTTGTACTTATCGATAGATCCATCGGGTTTTAATTTTCGTTTGAAAATCTACTTACACCCAATTGGTTTACTGTCAGGAGGCAAGTTTACCAATTCCCAAGTATGATTACTTAGTATAGATTCTATTTCGCTATTTATAGCTTCTTTTCATATTTGTGCTTCTGGGGTTGACATAGCCTCTTTAAATGTTTGAGGCTCGCTTTCAATAGCGTATGCTATGAAATCTAGACCAAAGATTTTGAGATTCTAGATCTCTGACTTCTTCTTGGTTCAGTTTCCGCATCAACTGTCGGTTCCTCGGGACTTTCGTCCCTGAACGCCATCTCGTGTGTTCTTTTCCCAGAAGTCTTATCTGCTTCCCGTTTGTATGGAAAGATGTCTTCAAAGAACACAGCATCTCGAGATTCCATAATCATGTTTACATGAATATCTGGTATTTCTGATTTATAAACCAGAAATCTGTAGGCACTACTATTCAAGGCATAGCCTATGAATATGCAGTCCATAGTTTTTGCTCCCAACTTAGTCTTTTTAGGTAATGGTGCTAGCACCTTTGCTAGGCACCCCCACATTTTGAGGTAATGGTAGGAAGGTGTCCTTCCATGCCATAACTCGAATGGTATAAGACCAAGTTTCTTATGGGGTACTCTATTTAGAATATAATTTGCAGTTAATAGAGCTTCCCCCCACAAGTTCTGCGGAGCTCCAGAACTTACGAGCATGGAATTAACCATCTCCTTCAAAGTTCTGTTCTTCCGTTCAGCAATTCCATTCTGCTGAGGAGTGTATGGTGTTGTAGCTTGATGGATTATACCAAAATTAGCACATAACTCACTAAAATCATTTGATTCATATTCTCCGCCTCTATCGGATTTTAGAATCTTGATTTTCTTGTTGAGTTGATTCTCAACTTCGGCTTTATATGTTATAAACATATTTATTGCCTCATCTTTACTGTTTAAAAGATACACATAACAGTATCTTGTACAGTCATCAATAAAAGTAATAAAATACTTTTTCCCGCCTCTAGTTGGCATAAACTTCAAGTCACACAGATCGCTATGAATTAACCCTAAAGGTTCTGTATTTCGATCAATTGAGTGAAATGAATTTTTCGCCAACTTGGCCTCAACACAAATCTCACACTTGCGAATTTCTTCCAAGTTGAGTTTAGGAATATATCCCAGATTAGACAAGTTTTTCAAAGACTTGTAATTTACATGCCCTAATCTAGCATGCCACAAAATAGGAGACTCAAGCAAATAAACAGAAGAATTTCTTTTATTTATAAGCTTCGGGTACAAATACACAGACTTTTTATCTACCACTGCAACATTGGCTTTAAAAAGTCCATCAACAAGATAACCCTTTCCCACATACATCCCTCCCTTATTAAGTACAAATTTGTCGGATTCAAAAACCATTCTAAATTCTTTCTTACTAAGTATTGATCCGGAGATCAAATTCTTGCGGATGTCTGAAACATGAAGCACATCGTTAAGAGTAAGCTCTTTCCCCGATGTCCACTTCAGGATGACCTTGCCCTTTCCTTCAACCTTTGAGGAAGCTGAATTACCCATGAATAGTTGCTCATCTTGCTCTAACCTTTGATATTATGAGAATAACAATTTCTCCGAGCAGATGTGTCGAGTAGCTCCCGTGTCTACCCACCAATCCTTATTATTGGTTGTCAGATTCACTTCTGACACCACAGCTGAAAGACTTGGTATTCATGGTTGGTCATGTTCGCCTGTGGGTGGCTCTTCTTTTTCTTTTTGAGACGGCTGCGACATTCATTAGCCTTATGCCCTTCTTTGTTGCAGATGTAGCAGGTTCCTTTGAATCGCATGCTTTTGCCGTCTTGGGCCTTGCCTTTGTACCCCTGGGAAGTCTTCTTCCGCTTTAAGCCTTTGGAAGTAGACGCTTTCCCCTTTGAGTCCTCGATCACATTTGCTTTTGCTTCGTAGGAGTTCTTGCTGCTCCTTTTCTCGGAAATGCGGTTGTCCTCCTCGATACGAAGCTCACAATGAGATCTTCCAACTTTAGCTCCTTTCGCTTGTGCTTCAGGTAGTTCTTGAAGTCTCCCCACGCAGGTGGGAGTTTCTCCACGATAGTTGCAACCTGAAAAGTTTCAGGAAGAATTATACCTTCGGCTTCTATCTCGTGCAAGATAAGTTGGAACTCTTGCACCTGACTGATTACAGTCTTGCTATCCACCATTTTATACTCCAGAAATCGTCCTACGACGAACTTCTTGGTACCAGCATCCTCAGTCTTGTACTTCTTGTCAAGACTGGCCCATAACTTCTTTGCCGTAGTGATAGGACTGTAGACATTGTAAAGAGAGTCATCCAGTCCATTTAAAACATAATTTCGGCAAAGGAAGTCACCTTGTGTCCAAGCATCGACTGCAAGGACTGAGTCCCGATCAGTTCCGGGTTCTGGTGGATCCTCCTGCAGGAATTTGGCCAAATGAAGAGTGGTCAAGTAGAAGAGCATCTTCTATTGTCATCTCTTGAATTCTGTGCCATCAAATTTTTCTGGCTTCTCCGGCTTCGGGTTAGGAAGTGGAGTAGGCATCAAAGCTTGGAGCTGCATGTTTGGTGCCTTGCTTGTACTATCTTGATTAGTATCAGACATTTTCTGCAAGTTCAAGCAGAACAGAAGTAAGAAACTTCAATATTAATTGTCTTAAGATTGTTGGTAATCTGCTTAACAGGAATCAATCTGACAACTAATCAAGATCACTGAGATATCAACAATCTAATTGGCCAGGTCGGCAAATATCAGGTGGGAGGTTTTCCGTTCAATAGAACGTTCCTTAATTTAAGAACCACCTTTCAATTTCCTTCCTTGGTTAAACACCAATTAGACTGAATCTAAATCAGTCACGATATACTGTTAAAGTATATCCCTGTATAAAGGACTTAATCCACTTATACAGTATTTGGAGTGAGGTACGCTTAGAGCGAATCTCCTTAAGACAATTACGTCCCCCGCACCGTGCTAACGGGATAATGAGCGCTGGTCTCCCAAGATACAATACTCCTTCACGGTATTTGGATAGCACTACCAAATCACCGTACGGTCGAACCGTAGTCAACCAGTACCTTCCACAGGATCGTTGAAGCAGCGAGACAAAGACAAATTTCAAATGAATATTTGCCTTTACTTTGGAGTAGCACCCACTGTTGAGGACGAAGGAAAGTTGAAGAATATTCTTCTTCAGAAGTACCAGATTCAAACAACAATTTTATAACAGAATCTGTTGAATTTTCTGATTCCTCTTTCAGAACAAATTTCGCAAAATCTTCTTTGAAAGTCGCTTTCCTACTTCACGCTGGAAGTCCAGTTCAGAACTCCGAATTTCACTTCAGATCAGAACTTAGAGAAAGAGAGAGAACATTTTCTGTTGGTGTGTTTGAGAAAGGGAATCCGGAGCGCTATTTATAGCGCTCCGGTAGGGGCATTCCCGTCCGATAAATCCCAACAGTTGCAGTGGTTCGGACAGAACCGTCGCAACTGTTCGGTCCAAACCGCCCAATTGCTCAACCGCCCAACCGCTTTTCAGACATCCGTTGGCGGGATTCGGATCCGGAGCGGATCGGGTCTGGTTCGGGTAGCGGAGCGGCCCATACCTTGAGACCCGATTCAAAAAGAACCAGGCCAGGTAGGGAACCCAAACCCAAACCCGGACCCGAGCCCGAGCCCGGCCCGGCCCGGCATCGGCGCCGCCAGCGGCGGCGCGCGCATGCCTGCATGTGCGGGCATAGTTCCCTCCTTTTCGCGCGCGAAAACTCCAAGTACCCAAAGGGCACGCCCTTTGTTCTCAACTTTCTCTATTTATACACCACAAACTTCCATCCCATGGCCAATGTGGGACTAAATGCTTTTAGCTACCTTTAGTCCCATTTGGCTTTGAATTAGGCAATCTTTAGACTTGAATATCTCATTCATTCGAAGTCGGAATTGAACATGTGAATATACCACGTTCATCCTTAATGGAAGGAGAACACACTCCAACCATTATCCAATTGATTTGATCAACGGATCTTGCCATAATTCAGCTTAAAGATTCGCTTTTATATTCTTCAATTCCAACACTCTCCTCAGCCCCGCTCGATTTGGGCACCCATTGGCCCCATGGCCTGGCCAACGGCAGACGAAACACAGGACGTCCACAGAACATTCGGCCTTCCAGTGGCCCAATTGGCCACAATGGTGCCAACAGTCCCTTGTACACCGCTGTCCAGGCCTCCTGAACTCAAACTGGACATCCAGGCCTGCCTGCGGCGGGGAAAGCGCCCAGCCAAGCTCTTGCCATCCCTAGACATATCATCGAACACCTAGCGTGCACAGAAAAGAAAGGAAAGGACCAGGTGGATTTGAAGAGAAAGGGGCCAGAAAACAAGCAATCAAAGCCCAATTGAAAACATGAAGAAGAAGAGAAAGACAGTAGAGGGAAAATCAAAGAAGAAGGAGGGGGAAGGCACGCTGGAGAGATCAGCGTCGCCAGTGGCACCACCATCGCAGCCTAATATGACAGCTAGAATAAAATATTTTCTCAAAAAAACTAGAATAAAATACAAATTAAAAAATATAATAAAACCAAGTCTGATGGAGAAATTGTTATTAGCCAAGAGGAAAATATTGTCATAATCTTCTGAAGAAATTTCATACGTCGAATTGCAGTCTAGTAACAACACTAGCAACATTAAGCAAGAAGCTTTCCGTGAATGATGGTGGTGCACAGAAGATTGATGCCTTAATATACCAAAGTTTAGTCAGATAATTGATTTATCTTACAAACAAAAAGACTTGAGATATTATATGCAACAAGTGTAGTTTCCAGATTCATGAGTGATCCAAGCAGCTACATTATGCCACATTAATCAAGTGCATCCTGAGATACCTCCGAACATAAAGAACTTTGATGTTAAGGGGCTGTTTGTTTCGAACATAAAGAACTTTGATGTTAGGGGCTGTTTGTTTCGCGTAAAAGTCCGTAATTCGTAAATGACTTACAATCCAGTTACAACTACGGCGTTTGTTTGGACCATAATTCATAAAAGACTTACACAACCCAATTATCACTCACTTGCAACCCAATTACCACTCACAGTCCAGTTACAGTAATTTTGTGGTCATGCAAATTTGTATTATTTTTTATGTTAATATTAATTTTTTTTAATATTTAGCATTTTTAATATTTATTTGCAATATTAAAACTTTTTAAATCACCAAATAGTTAATTTTGTGGTCAACTTTTTCACTTACGACTTAGACATTACGATAACCAAACACCGTAAAACACAATACATTTTTCCACTAACAATTTTATATTACCAACCAAACACCATAAAGCTTACATGCATGTAACTCATTTACAACTGTAAAAGACTTTACTAATTACGAGCTACGAATTACGGCCAGTTACAACAACCAAACAGGTTCTTAGTATAAAGCAGAAGAAACAACATTCTCCTCGGGTAAAATAGGCAGGGTTCATGACAATTGAAAAATTTGTTGGAATTGAAGAATATAAAGCTGAATCTTCGAGATGAATTATGGCGAGATCCGTTGATCAAATCAACCGGATGATGGTTGGAGTGTGTTCTCCTTCCATTTGTGATGAACGTGGTATATTTACATGTTCAATTCCGACTTCGAATGAATGAGATATTCAAGTCAAAGATTGCCTAATTCAAAGCCAAAAGGGACTAAATTTAGCTACAAGCATTTAGTCCCACATTGGCCATGTGTTGGAAGCTCATGGGGTATAAATAGAGAAAAATGAGAACAAAGGGCGTGCCCTTTGGGTACTTGGAGTTTTCGCGCGCGAAAAGGAGGGAACTATGCACGTACTTACGTACGTGCGCGCACGCGCGCCGCCGCTGGCGGCGGCGGGCGGCCGGTGCCGGGTCCGGGTCCGGGCCCGGGTCCGGGTCCGGGTCTCGTGGCTCGTGGCCCGTGGTCCGGGTTCGTGGCTCGTGGCCGGTGGTCCGGTGGTCCGGTGGCGCGAACAGATCCGTCCGTTCGCCAACCGCTGTCGGAAAACCGACAGGGCGGTTGATCGGTTGCGACGGTTCTGTCCGAACCGTCGCAACTGCTGGAATTGGCGGACGAGAATACCCCTCCAGAGCGCTATAAAAAGCGCTCCAGGGGTCCATTCTCAGACACACCAATCCGAAGAATCTTTCTCTCTTCTGAAAGATCTCTCTCTCTCTCTATAAAGTTCTGACTCCGTTCTGAACTGGGCTCCGGCGAATTTCGACTCCTCGAATTCCAGAGCGACTTCCAACAGTGAAGTGGGAATAGACGACTTCCAACGAAGTGGGAATCTGCGACTTCCAAGTGAAGTGGGAATCCGAAGCTACTTCCTAAAGGAGATTCTGACAAAATTCTTCAACCTTCCTACGTCCTCAACAGTGGGTGTTCCTCCAAAAGAGTAAGACAAATATTCATTTGAAATTTGTCGTTATACCGCTGTTTTGCTAATCCTGTGTAGGTACTGGTTGACTACGGTTCGACCGTACGGTGATTTGGTAGTGCTATCCAAATACCGTGAAGAAGTGTTGTATCTTGGGAGACCAGCGTCCATTATCCCGTAAGCACCGGTGCGGGGGACGTAATTGTCTTAAGGAGATTCGCTGTAAAGCGTACCTCACTTCAATTACTGTATAAGTGGACTAAGTCCTTTATACAGGGGATATACTTCACAGTATATCGAGATTGACTTAGATTTAGTCTAAGTGTTACTGTATAAGTGGATTAAGTCCTTTATACAGGGGATATACTTTACAGTATATCAAGACTGACTTGGATTCAGTCTAATTGGTGCTTAAACCAAGGAAGGAAATTGAAAGGTGGTTCTTAAATTAAGGAACGTTCTATTGAACGGAAAACCTCCCACCTGATATTTGCCGACCTGGCCAATTAGATTGTTGATATCTCAGTGATCTTGATTAGTTGTCAGATTGATTCTTGTTAAGCAGGATACCCAACAATCTTAAGACAATTATTGTTTCTCACTTCTGTTCTGCTTGAACTTGCAGAAAAAATGTCTGAGACAAATCAAGATACCTCCAGCAAGGCAACAAACATACCGCTCCAAGGTTTGATGCCAACTCCACTTCCTAACCCGAAGCCGGAGAAGCCAGGAAAGTTTGATGGCACAGAGTTCAAGAGGTGGCAACAGAAGATGCTCTTCTACTTGACCACTCTACATCTGGCCAAATTCCTGCAGGAGGATCCACCAGAACCCGGAACTGATCGGGATTCAGTCCTTGCATTCGATGCTTGGACACAAGGTGACTTCCTTTGCCGAAATTATGTTCTTAATGGACTGGATGACTCTCTTTACAATGTCTATAGTCCGATTACTACGGCAAAGAAGTTATGGGCCAGTCTTGACAAGAAGTACAAGACTGAAGATGCTGGTACCAAGAAGTTCGTCGTTGGACGATTTCTGGAGTACAAAATGGTGGATAGCAAGACTGTCATCAGTCAGGTGCAAGAGTTCCAACTTATCTTGCACGAGATAGAGGCCGAAGGTATGATTCTTCCTGAAACTTTTCAGGTTGCAACCATCGTGGAGAAGCTCCCCCTGCGTGGAGAGACTTCAAGAACTACCTGAAGCACAAGAGAAAGGAGCTAAAGTTGGAGGATCTCATTGTGAGGCTTCGTATAGAGGAGGACAACCGCAAGTCCGAGAAAAGGAGCAGCAAGAACTCCTACGAAGCAAAAGCAAATGTGATCGAGGACTCAAAGGGGAAAGCATCTACTTCCAAAAGCTTGAAGAGGAAGAAGCCTTCCCAGGGGTACAAAGGCAAGGCTCAAGACGGCAGAACCATGCGCTTCAAAGGGACCTGTTACATCTGCAACAAAGAAGGTCACAAAGCAAATGAATGCCGCAGCCGTCAAAAGAAGAACAAGAAAAGCCACCCACAGGCCAACATGACCAACCATGAATCACCAAGTCTTTCTGCTGTGGTGTCAGAAGTAAATCTGACAACCAATAACAAAGACTGGTGGGTAGACACGGGAGCTACCAGGCACATCTGCTCGGAGAAATTGTTATTCTCAGAATATCAAAGGCTAGAGCAAGATGAGCAATTATTCATGGGTAATTCAGCTTCCTCAAAGGTTGAAGGAAAGGGCAAGGTCATCCTGAAGTGGACATCGGGCAAAGAGCTTACTCTTAACGATGTCCTTCATGTTCCAGACATCCGAAAGAATCTGATTTCCGGATCTATACTTAGTAAGAAAGGATTTAGAATTGTATTTGAATCCGACAAATTTGTACTTACTAAGGGAGGGATGTATGTGGGAAAGGGTTATCTTGTAGATGGACTTTTCAAAGCCAATGTTGCAGTGGTTGATAAAAAGTCCGTGTATTTGTACCCAAAGCTAATAAAAGGAAAATCTTCTGTTTATTTGCTTGAGTCTCCTATTCTGTGGCATGCTAGATTAGGGCATGTAAATTACAAGTCTTTGAAAAACTTGTCTAATCTGGGATATATTCCTAAACTCAACTTGGAAGAAATTCGCAAGTGTGAGGTTTGTGTTGAGGCCAAGTTGGCTAAAAATTCATTTCACTCAATAGATCGAAATACAGAACCTTTAGGGTTAATTCATAGCGTTCTATGTGACTTGAAGTTTATGCCAACTAGAGGCGGTAAAAAGTATTTCATTACTTTTATCGATGACTGTACAAGATACTGTTATGTGTATCTTTTGAACAGTAAGGATGAGGCAATAAATATATTTACAACATATAAAGCCGAAGTTGAGAATCAACTCAACAAGAAAATCAAGATTCTAAAATCCGATAGAGGCGGAGAATATGAATCAAATGATTTTAGTGAGTTATGTGCTAGTTTTGGTATAATACATCAAACTACAGCACCATACACTCCTCAGCAGAATGGAATTGCTGAACGGAAGAACAGAACTTTAAAGGAGATGGTTAACTCCATGCTCGTAAGTTCTGGAGCTCCGCAGAACTTGTGGGGGGAAGCTCTATTAACTGCAAATCATATTCTAAATAGAGTACCCCACAAGAAACTTGGTCTTATACCATTCGAGTTATGGCATGGAAGGACACCTTCCTACCATTACCTCAAAATGTGGGGGTGCCTTGCAAAGGTGCTGGCACCATTACCCAAAAAGACTAAGTTGGGAGCAAAAACTATAGACTGCATATTCATAGGCTATGCCTTGAATAGTAGTGCCTATAGGTTTCTGGTTCATAAATCAGAAATACCAGATATTCATGTAAACATGATTATCGAATCTCGAGATGCTGTGTTCTTTGAAGATATCTTTCCGTACAAACGGGAAGCAGATAAGACTTCTGGGAAAAGAACACACGAGATGGCATTCAGGGACGAAAGCCCCGAGGAACCAATTGTTAATGCGGAAATTGAACCAAGAAGAAGTCAGAGATCTAGAATCTCAAAATCTTTTGGTCCAGATTTCATAGCATACGCTATTGAGAGCGAGCCTCAAACATTTAAAGAGGCTATGTCAAACCCAGAAGCACAAATGTGGAAAGAAGCTATAAATAGCGAAATAGAATCCATACTAAGTAATCATACTTGGGAATTGGTAAACTTGCCTCCTGGAAGTAAACCAATTGGGTGTAAGTGGATTTTCAAACGAAAATTAAAACCCGATGGATCTATCGATAAGTACAAGGCTAGATTAGTAGCCAAGGGTTATCGGCAAAAAGAAGGACTTGACTACTTCGATACATATTCACCAGTAACAAGAATAACGTCCATTCGGATGTTGATTGCGATTGCAGTATTGCACAACTTAGATATCCATCAAATGGATGTCAAGACTGCATTCTTAAATGGTGAATTAAATGAAGAAATTTATATGGAGCAACCAGAAGGATTTATAGTCAAGAACCAAGAACACAAGGTGTGTAAATTGGTAAAATCCTTATACGGTTTAAAACAGGCTCCAAAACAATGGCATGAGAAATTTGATAGTGTCATGATCAAAGATGGATTCACTATCAATGAATGCGATAAGTGTGTTTACACTAAAACAGTTGGAGATGCATGTATCATTGTTTGTCTTTATGTAGACGACATGTTGATACTTGGGACTAATATTGAGATTATTAAGTCCACTAAAAGAATGTTATCCAACTGTTTTGATATGAAGGATCTGGGGGTTGCTGATGTAATTTTAGGAATTAAAATTACTAGAACACCAGATGGAATCAGTCTATCTCAATCTCACTACGTGGATAAGATGATAGAAAGATTCAAGGATCATGGGATAAAAGAGAATACAAATCCTTTTCTCCCACACGTCCACCTTCATAAGAATGCAGGAACTGGAATACGCCAGTTGGAGTATTCTCAGATTATCGGAAGTCTAATGTATTTAATGAATTGCACTAGACCCGATATTGCTTACGTTGTAAGCAAGTTAAGTAGATATACTAGCAACCCTAGTGATCTACATTGGACCGCTCTACTACGAGTATTAGGTTACGTATCACATACCAAGGAATATGCCTTGAAATATGGAAAGTATCCTCCTGTACTGAAAGGATACAGTGATGCTAATTGGATTGCAGATTCTGAGGAATCAAAATCAACTAGCGGATACGTATTTACTCTAGCAGGAGCAGCAGTATCATGGAAATCTTCTAAGCAAACATGTATTGCCCGTTCCACTATGGAATCGGAATTCATAGCCTTAGATAAGGCTGGAGAAGAAGCAGAATGGCTTCGACAATTCTTAGAAGATATACCGTTGTGGCAAAAGCCAGTGCCCGCTATATGTATACACTGCGACAATCAAGCAGCTATATCTAGGGCACAAAATGTGATATACAACGGTAAGTCTAGACATATTCGTCGTAGACATAATACCGTGAAGCAGTTGCTCTCAAATGGAATTATCTCTATTGACTTTGTATCGTCAAAGGATAATTTAGCGGATCCGCTTACTAAAGGTTTAAGTGGAGAGCGTATAAACTGCGCATCGAGGGGAATGGGTCTAAAAGCCTAACCTTACCGAGTCAGCTTAATGGAAACCTCACTTAGCGACTGGAGATCCCACGGACTAAGTTCAAGAGGAAAAACTAGTTATGATTGACTCAGCAAGTAAGCACTTGGGAGCTTGACTCCAATCCATTCCTATGGTGCACATAAGTGCTTTTCTACAAGTGGGTTAAGGATAAGCTTAACGCTTTTAATGATGCCTATATCTTGTTACTAAACAAGTGGAGTAGAGTAGACTACTCTTAATAGGTCCATCACCTATGTGAGTATAGAGTTGGGTCGGCTCTTTGGGAATCTCTATGGAGGCTGTTATTCCCTAAAGATACTCTCTGAAACAAGAATGTCCAGGGCCAAAACGGACACAACAGAGAACCAAAGTTGATTTGGAAAGTTACTGTGTGAAGCTTGTTGACTTGACTTACACTAACGGCTAACAGTTCAAGACCTAGTTCACTGATTAGCCAGTAAGTCCGATAAAGCTTTCACTATGTAAGGTTCAAGACCTAGTTCACCTATCCTTATGCAGTTTCTTTTCTCAAGTACCTTACACAATAGAGTCAGTCTCTTTGTGTGTCATTTCCTTGAATCTCCATTCATTGTGGGGGATTGTTGGAATTGAAGAATATAAAGCTGAATCTTCGAGATGAATTATGGCGAGATCCGTTGATCAAATCAACCGGATGATGGTTGGAGTGTGTTCTCCTTCCATTTGTGATGAACGTGGTATATTTACATGTTCAATTCCGACTTCGAATGAATGAGATATTCAAGTCCAAAGATTGCCTAATTCAAAGCCAAAAGGGACTAAATTTAGCTACAAACATTTAGTCCCACATTGGCCATGTGTTGGAAGCTCATGGGGTATAAATAGAGAAAAATGAGAACAAAGGGCGTGCCCTTTGGGTACTTGGAGTTTTCGCGCGCGAAAAGGAGGGAACTATGCACGTACTTACGTACGTGCGCGCACGCGCGCCGCCGCTGGCGGCGGCGGCGGCGGCCGGCCGGCGCCGGCGCCGGGCCCGGGCCCGGGCCCGGGTCCGGGTCCGGAAAACCGACAGGGCGGTTGATCGGTTGCGACGGTTCTGTCCGAACCGTCGCAACTGCTGGAATTGGCGGACGAGAATACCCCTCCAGAGCGCTATAAAAAGCGCTCCAGGGGTCCATTCTCAGACACACCAATCCGAAGAATCTTTCTCTCTTCTGAAAGATCTCTCTCTCTCTCTATAAAGTTCTGACTCCGTTCTGAACTGGGCTCCGGCGAATTTCGACTCCTCGAATTCTAGAGCGACTTCCAACAGTGAAGTGGGAATAGACGACTTCCAACGAAGTGGGAATCTGCGACTTCCAAGTGAAGTGGGAATCCGAAGCTACTTCCTAAAGGAGATTCTGACAAAATTCTTCAACCTTCCTACGTCCTCAACAGTGGGTGTTCCTCCAAAAGAGTAAGACATATTCATTTGAAATTTGTCGTTATACCGCTGTTTTGCTAATCCTGTGTAGGTACTGGTTGACTACGGTTCGACCGTACGGTGATTTGGTAGTGCTATCCAAATACCGTGAAGAAGTATTGTATCTTGGGAGACCAGCGTCCATTATCCCGTAGACACCGGTGCGGGGGACGTAATTGTCTTAAGGAGATTCGCTGTAAAGCGTACCTCACTTCAATTACTGTATAAGTGGACTAAGTCCTTTATACAGGGGATATACTTCACAGTATATCGAGATTGACTTAGATTTAGTCTAAGTGTTACTGTATAAGTGGATTAAGTCCTTTATACAGGGGATATACTTTACAGTATATCAAGACTGACTTGGATTCAGTCTAATTGGTGCTTAAACCAAGGAAGGAAATTGAAAGGTGGTTCTTAAATTAAGGAACGTTCTATTGAACGGAAAACCTCCCACCTGATATTTGCCGACCTGGCCAATTAGATTGTTGATATCTCAGTGATCTTGATTAGTTGTCAGATTGATTCTTGTTAAGCAGGATACCCAACAAAATTCACACCGGAGTATGTCTTCACTCTGGGATTAAAGGTGATACCTTTGCTATCCATGAAGCAACAAGAAAAAGCAGTGATCAACATAAATAGAATATATCTCAACTACAAGAGCCACATTCAAAGCAATATTGCTAAAAAGGATACTCTTAGATGTATAACAATAGCATGAAGTTCCTATAACATCCAACTTCATAATATGTCAGTTATTTTCATGATAAATAATCCAGTGTTCCACGCCGCTAGAACCAAACACGCTGAGATGTGACATCATTTCATAAAAGGGCTTGTGGAAGACAAGAAGAACAAGCTAAGTTTCCTCACCAACAATGAACAAGATTAGGGGTACGATCGGGGCCCGGGCCGGGCTGTCTACTTGCATGGACCCGGCCCGGGCCTGGCCCGGGTAGGCATGGGCCCGGCCTAGTCCCAGACCGGGCCCGCCCCCATACACGGGGCGTGCCCGAATTTTGGTACGGAAGCCCACGGCCTAGCCTGGGCCGCACCCGGGCCTCCCCTCCATCGTCGTCCGCCTTCTCATCCGCCTCTAGGCTCTCCTCCTAGGGGTGAGCATCGGTCGGTTCGGTTCGGTTTTTGCTAATTTTTGCAAAACCGAACCGAACCGATTAGACTTAGTAACCAAATCGAACCGAATCAACCCAGTTCGGTTCGGTTTTTCGTTTTTTCGGTTAGGTCAATATATTGCCATCATTTCTTACATTTTTTAATCAACATTATGTTATCATCCTTTAATATTATAATCTCAAATATCTATTACCCAAATTAGAAATAAGAAAAAGATTCTAAGCTTAATGTGAATTGAAAATTTCATATTCTAAAACTTTTACACCGTATTTGAGCTCTTATATCAAAACTCATATAATTATTAATAACTTTTAATGATAAGAATGAAAAAAAGAACTATATTAATATAAATATTATTCTCAATTGTTATGGTGTACTTAATATTGCTTTCACATATTCAATATAAAAAAGATGGTATTACTAAAACTAATGAGATAAACTTCAACCAGTTTTTATTATGAACTATATGATTCACTAAATTGAATTTGAGTAGGTTAATATATAAGGTGAGAAATTCGGTTCGGTTCGGTCTATTCGGGTTTTGGAACACAAAACCGAAACCCGACCGAATTAGAGCGGTTCGGTTCGGTTCGGGTTCGGGTTTCGGTTTTTGGTCGGTTATTTCGGTTATAACCGAACTCTGCTCACCCCTATCTCCTCCGCCGTCGTCTGCCCCCCACCCTTCCGCCACCTACTCTCGCCGCCCGCTTCTTCACCACCCTTTCAAATAAAATATCAAAAAATATATGAGTGCCCGGGTTCAAGCCATGAACCTCTTCATATTTTGAAGAGTGTAATCACCAACTACACCACTAACACATTTTAGAATATTGGGAATAAAAATTCTTTTACAAATCTATCTTTTTTTTAAAAATAAATTTTAAAAAGTCTTTTTTAATTTTTAATTTTTTTTAAAATCCGAGTCAGCCCAGCCTGGCTGGGCAAGCTGGCTGAGCCCGAGTCGCTCAAAGGGGGACTGGGTCGGGCCTTGGCCCGATGGGTTCGGGACCGGCTCTGACCAAACCCGGCCGTTCGCACCCCTAAACAAGATGAAGATACTTTCATAAAAGCCCTGCCTGCAAAGACAAAATCGTTTCTAATGGCAGGTAGAAAGTACAAATTGAGGAGGAGCATTGAAGTAACTAGTAACTTGTACTTCTTGTAACATGTGTTCATGAGTTAATGTCAAAAAATGTAGGCTAGGAGTGTGAGTGCGCGCGCGCGCGTGTGTTTTTTTTTTAAAAAAAAAGGGGGGGGGGGGGGGGGGGGGGGGGGGGGGGTTTTGGCACGCGCTATTAAATTGGATGTCGAACAACTAGTCTCACATCAGATAGACATGAGGATAATTTTCGGTATATAAGAACTTAGACAACTCCACTAAAAGTTTAATCTTTTGGGATAGTACTTTAAGTCCTTACAATTGGTATCAGAGCCATGCCCCGAACTTAATCGTGTGTGTAGGTGATATTCGATCCCCCAATGGGCAAAAAAAGGCGCAGTAGCCCCTATAAAGTTAGTTGGGCTCTCGAGAAAATTTGATAGCGATGCTCCTACTTCACGTAAGATGTGTCCCCACTCCGCACAGTGAAAAGGATAAATAGGCTGTAATTTGTGTTTCAAGTAAGGCGTGACTGCACCGCGCGGGAAGAGTTGTATCTCGATGGAGCATATGGTCTTTCAGATGTGAAAAAGATGAGCTTGTAAAAAGACTCTTTGTTCGAGGAGGATTATTGAGTTGGATGTCGAACAAATAATCCCGCATCGGCTAAATATGGGAATGGTCTTGGATATAAAGGATTTAGGCAACTCTACATAAAAGCCTAGTCTTTTGGAATGGTGTCCCAAGTCCTTACACGTGCCCCCCAGCCCTTGTTTTGTGCCCTCCGGTCCCGCCCGAAAAATGCTCTAGTTTTTTTTTTTTTTTTTTTTTTTTTTTTTTTTTTCAAGAGATGTTGGCAGCCAACAGCACAACCGACTCATTTTTTTGTGGCCCCCGTCTTTGAAACCCCGGTCTGCCACTGGATAGCACTTGTGATTCGTATCATAGTAACAGTCCAGTTAATTAATCTAGGTGTTGGTAGGAGCAATAAGGTTCAACCAAGCTAGAAATCCCATCCAGCAAAGCCAATGGAAAACCATTGTAAACCCCTCTTCCCAAAATAAAATTTCAAGTCCAACATTAATAAAATTTCTTTCGTCTCCTAATTCCACTTACATTTTTTTTCCCCCCATTTTCAACCATATCTTACTCATTGTCAACTAATTCTTATGTGTTCTTTGACAATTGCATCATAAATGCAAGTTTTGGGAAACCCTACATTCTGTTAGTTATGTCATGCACTTAAATTAAACCTTGTTGTCATGTCATGTATAACTGCTAACATAAGAATGATCCCAACTGCGTCTAATCCATTTTAATCAAGCATAGTTGCACCTCATGATTATTCATATAGATTCATGACCGATTATGTCTATTATTACTCATCATGGATGCTTATTCTTGCCATCAATCACATATATTATTCTGGGTATTTAGCTTCTAGAATTCTTGCCATAGAGAAAAAGAATGGAGTATACATGATATTGGAAAAGCATAGGGGAGAAAGACTAAAGATCTAGTCTCGTCAAAAAAAAAGGGAAAACCAAATTTTCTTTTTGATCAGAAAAAAGATAAATATATTCTTGAGGAAGAGCGTCAAATAGTAAGATCCAAAGAATGTTACTTGCCGTGCAACAAGCACGATCAGGCGCAAACAATATTAGCTTCATGATGTCATGATAATGAAGCGAGAAAGGTGATTCTTTTGGGGGCCAAGACTCGATTGACACTCATATGCCGCGTGAGTGTCTGATAATTACATGCAAGCAATGATGTACTGTGACTTGAAAGAATAAGAAAATTGCAAAGGTTTTCTGAAGAAACCAGAACAAATGCATCATCAAGATGGTGAAATTACGAGAAAATCTGATCCTAGAGTGACAGTTGGTGGACGTTTAAAGGTAGTCTTTTAAATCTACAGCTCAAGTACTTCATGCAAACTCTTTGTGAAATGAGAGAGAGGAGAGAAGGATTCTTTTTGGGTGAAAGAAAATAATCACTCTTCATATTTCATCTAGTTCTCATAAGATTATATAGATGTTAGGAGATATAGTTGTAATTCTCATATACAACCACCACAATTAACAAGATCAAGATCAATCAAGATTATCTTATATTATTCTCAAGAGATCTTTTATCAATCATTATTGAGTTTACCCACTATGAGCACCTAATATAGTCCCGACCCATGGACCTTTTAATTCCAACGGCCCTAAAAATGATGAAAGTAAAAGGAGAAAGAAAGGAAAGAAAAGGAAGCTCCATAGCCATAAAACTTGAGGATATCTCTAGCATATCAAGTCTCAGTTGCGACTCTCGTTCACTATAAGAGCGCTGAAGGGGCTCTTCAATAGCATTAAGGGCAGGCATGAGATCTTTATGAAGAAAGAAGGTAGATGTGGGGTTCGAGAAGTGCAGTGCAAGTCTCCTTTGGCAAAGGCAATGTATCAATCTGTGCCATTCTGCCCACAATTGCTTCATCTGAAAATAAATGCTTTTCTTTCAAGAACTAATTATGATGAGGTATTTATTTTTCATGTTCAAAAATTATTATATATGTCTGATATGCAATTTGTGATACGCAGGATTTCGAGAATGCAAGTAACGGTTCTGCTGTCTCATTTAAGTTTCTGAATTTAAGCAGCCTACAATATGTATGATAAAGTTCATTTCCTTCCCACTCTTGAGTATACCAGCATGCGAGCTTAAAACTGGCAG
>JAVJIF010018393.1:0-95283 GCA_038442645.1 Agave tequilana | reverse complement strand
TTATCATATTCTCATACTTATTATAGAATAAACTCTGCATTGTCCTAATTAAATGTTTAATTTATTTGCAGGCCCATTCCTAAAGGAGAGTGAAGAGAAATGAGCCCAAAAGCCCACCAAATTCTAAATTAAATCAGAATTAATTCGAACTCAGTGAATCAGGGCAAAATCAGAGAGGTTGAAAACCGATTGAGAAGAATCCTCCCAGAATCGATCGGTTGAAGCAAAGATCAAAGGCCATTTTGTCAAAATCCCGGACTTAAACGAGAAATCCAACTGAAGATAAAACCAGAACGCGAAGCCGGGGAGCTCCACCAACCGGCTGTGGCCACCTGGCCACAGCAAGGTCGCGGAAACGCAAGAAAAACCGCGTTTCCGTGGCTCTGTTATGGAGTTAGGGGGAGCGTTTGCTCCCCTTATCTTTATCCTCTCCTATAGGTTGGGTTTTTGCCTATAAAAGGGCAGGATTTGCACTGAAAATGGGACGACCATGCAGAGATAGGAATTAGTCTAGTTTTGCACTCTTTGTAGCATAGGTTTTTGTTTTCTTTTTATGCAATTTTAATTTGTATGTAAGCTTAGGTTGGATTGAGAAGCATGTAAGTAAGAGAGAGAGGCTTATGTTGAGAGTGACACCGATGTACCCTCCTCCTTTCTTCCATCGTTTCAAGCAATAAAAGGTAATATTTTTTTTGTTCTTCTTTACTTTCATTTTCTTTCTTCTTCTTTCTACTTTACCTCTTTTGGTTTTGATGAGAATGCAAGTGAATCCAGAAGCATCAGTATAGCAATGTCTGTGTGAGTGCCAACGATAATTCATGGTGATGTTCTCCTCCTCAAGATCCGTATCACTTCATTCTTGTTCGTCTTGATGATATAATGTGAATGGGGACTGAGCTCGATCCTATGGCTTATGCGTTGAACGCCTCCGAAGTAAGGTAGAATATGCAAGGGTTCCAAGTAAGTCATCAACCAAACTTGTAAGTATTTCTTTAACCTTCTTCCTTTTCTTTTATGTCTTTAGTATAGATCACCACATCTTCCAAATCTTTTTCCTTCTTTTTCAATTCATTTGTACATAGTCATTTTCTGATTTTCTCCACCTTCTCCATCTATCATTTTCTTTTTAACTTTAACTTATCTCTTTTTTCATTTTCATCTCTTAAAACAAAGAAGAACCTTCGTTTTTCTTCACAAAGATTTCAATACAAACCTTGAACGCTTCTATCGCTAACCCTCCTTGTGGATCACGACCCGCATAGCCACTTGCTATTGCGGTAGAATTGAGCACTTGCACTCTTCATTCCAAATCTAAAATTTTGTATTTTTGTGTGCAGGTTCAAGCTCAATCAAATTTTGGCGCCGTTGCCGGTTAGGGTAACGATTTTTTATTGAATTTTTGAACTAAAACGAATTTTTTCTTCTTTGTTGTAGGTTACAGGGCAGGAAAAGCAGGAAACAAAAGATTGCACTAACATATAAGTGGTCTTGGGCCTCTGTTCCAGAAAGTAGAGACCAAGTATCCTCGGAATTGCCGCGTTTGCTCGGCTCTAGCCGCGTTTCCGCGGCAAGAAGAGTTCACTACTGACTGGCTTTTTGCAGGGCTGCTGCTTGCTTTGCAAAATTATAGTTTTCTGCAAACTTTATTTCTTATATTCCATCACCAGAAGCCTGCTAATAAACCAACAGTAAAACATTTGTTGAAAAATTTAAAAAATTGATTAGACGTTTGCATTTTAGGTACGTGTCTTTTCAATTCATTTACTGTACTGTTGAAGAGTGCTGGAGCAACGTACGTTCGCATTGCATTTAGAATAGGACTCATCTCTTGGTTGATTTACATCGCTTTGAGTGAATCTTGTTTACATATCTTGTACACTTGCACAAACTGATCTTAAGGGCACCACCCAATAATAAGATAAGGTGGGGATTTAATCACCCTTCCTTGGCCCAAAAATTAGATTCCAAGCACTCACTAACCTGAGCCTAACTAAAAAATGAGTAGACGTTGGCCCTAGGACATCTCGGACTCAATTAGGAGATTATCCTAAGGAGGAAGGTGTTGGAATTTGACTCCTGCCAAATCAGTGTCTAGGAAAGGGATTAAGGGCCGACAGCCCGAAGGTTGGTGGTTATTTAATTAAGGAACGTCTTTGACGGGAAAACCTCCCACCAATCTTGTCCTGGAATGGCTGATTAGCTTGTGGTCAAAATTGCATTATACTCCCGTGGACAGTCTAACCAGTTAGGAGTCGTCTAAGTCATAGGTCTACCCTAACTTAGTTTAGAATTTTTTCTTTTTTTTGTTTGCTTATTTGTTTGTGTTTTGTTTGTGTTTTATTATGTGATATGGCTTATAACAACAATTTTTCTATTTTAATGGTAATCCATATACACACAACTTCTTTTCGGATATTACCAACCGGCATATCATAACTTTGACCAACATAGTGTGCCGGATTGGTCTTATCCGAATCAATATAGCCTATGCCCCCAATCTTATAACCATAATTTCCATAATAATTTCAACTCTTCACAGAGTCAATGGGGATTCACCTCCCCCGAGTCCAATTTTCAACCAACTTGTCCTCCTTATCCACCTTGTCCACATATTTCCAAGATTCATACTCAGTTCCACCAGTCCAAAAAAGAAAACCATCAATTTTGGAAATGAGTATGCGTGAGTCCAAACCAAATCACAAAATCTGATGGACTCACAATTTTACCACCAATTTTAAAAACAATACTTCATCTTTCAAGACCAATCGCAACAAAGCGATGAACCTATCAACTATGAAAAGATGCTTGAAGCCATGACTCAGGCTCAAAACGCTCGTAATCACGACATAGATATGATGGTTCCAATCTCTACGTTCTCACCGTTTGACCAGTTCTGATGTCGGTAACCATTCTGTTAGAGTCAAAGAGTCATGTTGTTTTGGAACACAAGGTTCTATTTCAGTAAAATCATTTGAACTTGCCCTAACTACAAATTTGAAAGTGACATTGATAGTTTGGCAAGTTATCCCTTTCCTGAAATGAACTTGAAAATGAATGTGATCATGATCTCAACTTAGTGGATTCAATTCTACTTCCTGATTCAATAATGACTCCGGTGTCTTCACCTGATTTCAATTTTTTCCCGAGTCAAACAGGATCCTGTGCCAATTCATCATGAAATTGAATCACCTATCTTTGATGATCATATTGAACTTGACCAATTTTACACTTTTGAAAGTCCTATTGACAAATTGGTAGGTTCTTATTTTTATGACATTGAACTCAATGAGAAATGTGACCTAGATTATCAATCTGTGATCCAGTTCAAATTCCCGAATTAATATTGACTCCTGTTTTGTTACCGACTACTTGAGTAATATTTTAGAGTCAGTTTTGATTCCCACACCTATAGTTCTTGAACTTGAATCTCCAATATTAAGTCACATTCCATTGTTGGAAAATAAATGTGGACTTGAGTTTCAACTTCTTGACTGGACCCGCTTCTTGAACCAATCTCGACTCCTGAACCTTACTTGACTTAAGTCACCTTCCTGAGTCAGTATTAGTTCCTGTACTTCCTGAGTCCAAGTCAATCATTTTATCTTTTCACACTCCATTTTGGAACAAGGCGGTTGACAAATTTGACTCCGAAATAATTATGGAATTTGAAAATTAGATGGGGTTAAAATTTTTAATAAAAATCTTTCATGGATACATCATTTTAATGGTTATATGTAACACCCCGCTCCGGAATAGTACTTAGTTGCGTATTCAGTTTTTTCGATCGTATTTTTCGATTTACCTTCTGAATTTGACCGATTTTAATTTTAAATATCATTTTCCAATATTATATATTTTCTATGATTTTCTGGAATTTTCCTGATTTAAATGAAAATCTTCAAAACCGATGTCGGCCAGTGCCGCTGACCGATTCCCGGATTTTTAATTTGCAATCGGATTTAATTTCTAGAAGTTCCTTTAGACATTATTCTTAGAATCACATTTTACCTAAATACTTTTTCGGGGAATTTTATGAATTTATGAAAATTCCACCGGAGTCGGTAGCTAGCTGATTCCGGGATTTTTAGTTTTAAAAACTATAAAGTATTTCTTAAAACGGATTTCACTATGAGTCTTAAAATATTATTATTGATTTTTGGTTTATTTGCGAGTCGTTCCGAGATACTTGATTTCGGGACGATTTCGGTATTTTCCGAAATGTTTTCCGTATCCTCGACTAAACCGGGAATCTGTGTTTCAATATTTCATTTTTCTAGTCAAAGAGAATATAAATTCTTTTTCTCTTTAGTCAATTCTTTCCTTTTTCCTTCTTCCTTATTTCTCTTCCTCTCCTCCACAATCCACAAGAATTCCATTTTCCAAAATTCCAACAATTCCAAAATTCATTTTCTTCCACACACTTCCACCAACTCCCTCATTAATGCCCCTCTTTCTCTCTCTCTTCCATGGCGGCCAAGTGGCCAAAAGAGGGACACCTCATCCCCCCTTATTTGCAAAAACCCCCCTCTCTTCTATCTTATTTACACCTCCTTCACAAAATCAAAACCTATATAAACATTTCCTTTTCACTTCTACTCTTTTCTCTTCACTTCACCAAAGAATTTGTCTCCACCTAAATCCTCCTCCATCAACTCAACCACCAACTCCAAAACCAAGGCCATCATCTCCACTTCAACCAACAACTTTGGATTTGGGGATCGTGTCTTTCTTCATCAACTATATCGCCGAGGATCGAGTTTGTCGGCAAAGATCTCTTCAAACTCGTAAAGCTTCAAGTAACCGATCTAAGTGAGTATTTCTACTCACAAGACTTGGCTAATTCCTAGCATATTGGTGTTTACATATCTTGTATATTTGTATCTTCAAAATCATGTTATTTGATCATCAAACAAAACCATCACAAATCTGTTCTGTATGCTGTTTCCAGTCGATTAGTCGACTTGACCTAGGAAGTAGTCGACTTGAAACCCTTATTTGAAACGTAACCTTTTCTGGAACACAGTTTTAGTCGACTTACCTTAATTATTAGTCGACTATAAATCACTGTTAGTTGACTACCCATTCTATCCTAGTCGACTAACTTTTCCTAAAACCAAAACTCAACTTTCTGTAACTCAGTATTAGTCGACTTGACATGACTGTTAGTCGACTTGAGATGTCTGTTAGTCGACTACCCTTTCCACCCTAGTCGACTAACTTTCCTGAATCAGAAACCCAACTCTCTGGAACCCAGTTTTAGTCGACTATACCAGATTATTAGTCGACTAACCCCTTTATTAGTCGACTAACCATTCCACCTAGTCGACTAACTTTGGCTGTCTGTTTAGTTGATTTCTTTCTTGAATCTGGATCTTATCCTTGGTGCATGTGCAATATATTATTCTTACTTGTGCTTCATGACTGATACTTCATGACTCATTACTTGATGTATATCACCTCTTGTCACTTCATATTTCCATGTCTATGTATTGCCATGCAACTGCTTGTTTCATTCTTATACTTGTACCATGCCTGTGCTATTCTTACTTCTTTATCGCATGCCATGCTTGGCCGACCCTCGTGGTCGTTGATCTTGGGTTACTTCTATGTTACCACCTGCCATGTCATTACTTCCGACCTGTCAGTTTCATGCTTCTATTTAACACATGTATATCACTTGCCAACTGATTGGTTATCATCTACTACCTGGCATGCCACTACTTGGCAAGACCCTTTTTGTTATGCCATGACTTAACCTGACTATTATCAATCCTTTGTTATGCTTGGTTGTTTATTAAATATCATCACCTTATCATGCTATCTCTTGACACCAAGCATGATGCACCTGATTCTGATATAATTATCACGATAACGGGAATGTAGTATCTGATCTCCTGTTATGATTCCAGTTATGATTCTTATTATGTATTCCAGTTATGATCCTGCTCATTCCCGAAATCTGGTAATTATGTTAATAAACCATAAAAAGGACAACTTGTACGGGGAATGGGAGGAAGTGATGGATGCCGGAATGATACCTTGCTTATAGTAATGGAATAAAATATTGGCGGTACGTGTTAGTGGGACTTTGGGCCCACAGGAGATGCGTGTTAGGGGGACTTAGGGCCCTCAAACTGGTCCCAGGTGTATGGGAACTACTATAAGAAGCTCTATCAGTTCTCCATCTACTTCCGGTAACAACCCTCGCCTAGCTTATATATGGATGTATGTGTTTTGAGGTATACACCAGGACACATACCTAGATATATGGGTCAGACGAGTAATAATAATAACGATGCCTGTTACACATGCTACTCCTGTTATGATTCCTGTTACACCTGCTATGCATGTTATGATTCCCGTTATGTACTCCTGTCATGCATGTTATGATTCCCGTTATGTATTCCTGTCATGCCTGTTATGTGTTCCTGTTATGACTACTTTGTAACTCGGGTTGTATGTGCTTGGATTACGATGATATGAGATAAAGGTATATAGATGAGGGTTTCCTTGTTTGGATTATTCCTTCGATGTACTAGTCTCATAGAGCCGTGACCTAAGTTTATACAATCAGTTTTGCTTGTAACCGGCTTTATATCGGATTTCCTGTTTTATGATTATTATGTTATGCCCGTTCATACATACTACATTTGTGTTCTAACCCCCGTTTTCTGAACTTGATATCCTTTGCTGTATTCTTATTGTGCTCACCCTGGCTCGCCACCTGGCATTGCATCATACTCGCCTGGGGAGTTTCACTGACTCCCCTGGATTCTCATGTCCAGGTTCTGGAGCTTGCTGTGGAGCAGTTAGATCAGCTGCAACTACCATCTCATCCTTGCTTTCCCGGTTGACTCGCGATGTTTCTGGTTATCTCGTGAGCACTCTTTTATACTGTTCATCCTTGTACATTTCCATGTATTCCCGCATTTGCGCATCTGTGATATAATATTCATGTAATATTGGATCACCTCTGGTGATAACTTTGTAATTGTACTCATGTGTTGGAATGTATAATGCACCATTTGCTTCCGTACTCTGATTCTTGCCTTTACTGATGCTTAGCGTATATACGTGGGGGCACTTTCTAACCTACGTATATACGTCGCAGTGACGTCCCCGTACCCGCGGGATCGGGGCGTTACATTATATTAGAGAAATTTCTGGTGGATTCCTCCGAACTCCACGAAAAGTTGATTGGGCCGCATTTGTGGACCAATCAGACCACCACCGGAACCACCACCTTAAGGTAACATTTTCCTTCCCTTTCTTCTTTTTCATGCATCCATGCATTAATTCATACATTGAGGACAATGCATGAGATAGGTGTGGGGGAGGGTTAACATAACTTAGGTATAAAAAATATATAAAAAAAAATAAAAATTAACATTTTCTTTACTTTTAAAAAAAACTTTTTGAAAATAGAAACAATATTTTGACATATTTTGTAAGAAATTAAGTCAATTTTAAGGAATAGGAAAATCAAAATTAGGATTTCTTAAATTTGGTCAAAATAAGATTATTTGTTTGATTTTTAGGGTTAGGAAGATAATTTGTCAAAGTAATTTAGTCTTGATCTTTACCTTAATGAAAATGCATACTTCATACACTGACACACTTAGGGTTCAAAAACAAAGATTCTTATGCCTTATATATAAAAAAAATAATCAATGAAAGATGAACAAATCTAATTATTGATTAGCTAGGTACTTTGGCCTAAGCAAGCCTTAGTATTTATGCGAAAGATGATTAGATAAGTTTGAAAATATATATATATATATATAAAAATCCTCTGATTAAGCTGGGTATTTGTGCCTAATAAAACATAAGTATTCACGCCTAAAAGGGGTTCATATAATAAAATCCTTAGTTTTATGGCCTTATTTGCTCGAGTCCTTAAGTCCTTGGGGTGTTTTCTCACCCGGTGCCCTAAGACCGTTTGGTTTGGGAGTCATCGATTAAAGGCTCGTTACATGGGCAGATTAGAAAGCCTAATAGAATTAAGGAATAATACCACAAAAATATATATGTATATAAATAAATAAGGCATAAGTGTTAGAGTTAATGAACCCTTAGTCAAAATTTTCACAGTCACAAGGTGCATATGACTTAGGGTAAAGTAATAGACTAGATGAGAAGTACAATTTGACTCCTTACTTTGATTGATAACAAATTGTTGAATAGAGACTAAGTTTAGGAATGAAAAATTCAGTTTCCTATAACTTATAGATTACTTAAATCTTACAATTATATTTCAAATATTTTTCTCTTTCAAAATGCTTTTCAAAAATACTAACTCTTTGTTTCTCTTTCTTTATGGATTTTGTGGGTGTAATCCTCTAAAAACCCTCACGAGACAAAACTCGTCCTCTAGGGGAAACCTAGAGGTTTAACGGCTTATTGTACATGCTCAGTACAATCGCGTGACCTGCGAAAGTGGTCTAATAATCCTTAGCATAGTTTAGTTGTTTTGCTTGAGGACGAGCAAAAGATAGGTATGGGGTGTGATTGGTTGCTAATGTTGCACATTTATTATCATATTCTCATACTTATTATAGAATAAACTCTGCATTGTCCTAATTAAATTTTTAATTTATTTGCAGGCCCATTCCTAAAGGAGAGTGAAGAGAAATGAGCCCAAAAGCCCACCAAATTCTGAATTAAATCAGAATTAATTCGAACTCAGTGAATCAGGGCAAAATCAGAGAGGGTGAAAACCGGTTAAGAAGAATCCTCCCAGAATCGATCGGTTGAAGCAAAGATCAAAGGCCATTTCGTCAAAATTCTGGACTTAAACGAGAAATCCAACTGAAGAAAAAACCAGAACGCGAAGCCGGGGAGCTCCACCAACAGGCTGTGGCCACCTGGCCACAGCAAGGCCGCGGAAACGCTAGAAAAATCGTGTTTCCGCGGCTCTGTTATGGAGTTAGGGGGAGCGTTTGCTCCCCCTATCTTTATCCTCTCTTGTAGGTTGGGTTTTTGCCTATAAAAGGGCAGGATTTGCACTGAAAATGGGACGACCATGCAGAGATAGGAATTAGTCTAGTTTTTCACTCTTTATAGCATAGGTTTTTGTTTTTTTTTATGTAATTTTAATTTGTATGTAAGCTTAGATTAGATTGAGAAGCATGTAAGTAAGAGAGAGAGGCTTATATTGAGAGTGACACCGATGTACCCTCCTCCTTTCTTCCATCGTTTCAAGCAATAAAAGGTAATATTTTTTTTGTTCTTCTTTACTTTCATTTTCTTCTTCTTCTTTCTACTTTACCTCTTTTGGTTTTGATGAGAATGCAAGTGAATCCAGAAGCATCAGTATAGCAATGTCTGTGTGAGTGCCAACGATAATTCATGGTGACGTTCTCCTCCTCAAGATCCGTATCACTTCATTCTTGTTCGTCTTGATGATATAATGTAAATGGGGACTGAGCTCGATCCTATGGCTTATGCGTTGAACGCCTCCGAAGCGAGGTAGAACATGCAAGTGTTCCAAGTAAGTCATTAACCAAACTTGGTAAGTATTTCTTTAACCTTCTTCCTTTTCTTTTATGTCTTTAGTATAGATCACCACATCTTCCAAATCTTTTTCCTTCTTTTTCAATTCATTTGTACATAGTCGTTTTCTGATTTTCTCCACCTTCTCCATCTATCGTTTTCTTTTTAACTTTAACTTAACTCTTTTTTCATTTTCATTTCTTAAAACAAAGAAGAACCTTCGTTTTTCTTCAAAAAGATTTTAATACAAACCTTGAACGCTTCTATCGCTAACCCTCCTTGTGGATCACGACCCGCATAGCCACTTGCTATTGCGGTAGAATTAAGCACTTGCACTCTTCATTCCAAATCTGAAATTTTGTATTTTTGTGTGCAGGTTCAAGCTCAATCAAATAGCCCGACTCATTCGTTGGATCCTCCTTCTTCAAGAATTCGATCTTGAGATTCGAGATAAGAAAGGCGTAGAAAATGTCGTTGCTGACCACCTCTCACGGATCCCTAATTCTCCATGCAACGAATTACCCATAAATGAGGATTTTCCTGATGAACATCTCTTAGCTATCTCTAGGGAACCTTGGTTTGCTGATATAGTGAATTACTTAGTCATAAACCAAACTCCGTCTCATTGGTCCAAAAATGATGTTTATCGGTTCTTATCCAAAGTCTGGTATTTCTTTTGGGAGGAACCGTATCTTTTCAAGTACTGTTCTGACAAAATTATTAGGAGATGCATTCCCGATGAGGAGGTTAAGATTGTTCTATCTTTTTGTCACGAACTTGCATGCGGTGGACACATTGGTCCCCGCAAGACTGCTGAAAAGGTTCTACAAAGTGGGTTTTATTGGCCCACTTTGTTCAAGGATGCTTATGAATTTTGCAAGACGTGCCCTAGATGCCAAATGGTAGGAAGGATTTCAAACCGAAATATGATGCCCCTCAACCCAATTCTAGAAATAGAACTTTTTGATGTTTGGGGCATCGACTTTATGTGTCCTTTTCCTAATTCATTTGGGAACCAATACATATTGGTTGCTGTGGATTATGTGTCCAAGTGGGTAGAAGCAATTTCTTGTAAAACTAATGATAACAAAGTTGTCATAAAGTTTTTGAAAGAGAACATTTTTTCACGCTTCGGAACCCCTCGTGCTATCATCAGTGATAATGGTACTGACTTTTGCAATAGGTCTTTTGAAGCTCTTATGCGAAAGTATGCCATAACTCACAAGTTGTCCACACCTTATCATCCTCAAACAAGTGGGCAAGTTGAGGTTTCAAATAGACAAGTCAAGCTTATATTGGAGAAAACTGTGAACCAAAACCGGAAAGATTGGTCCATCAAACTCGTAGATGCTCTATAGGCCTACAGGACCGCTTTCAAGACGATTCTAGAATTGTCTCCCTATAGGTTAGTCTATGGCAAACCTTGTCACTTGCCCGTTGAGTTAGAGCACCGAGCCTTATGGGCAATCAAGCAGTTGAATTTCGACTTGACTAAGGCCGGTGACCTTCAGAAATTACAAATTTCTGAATTGGAGGAATTGAGAAAAGAGGCCTATGAAAATGCTAGGATCACTAAAGATAGAGTCATGATTTTTCATGACAAGCACATCATAAGAAAAACCTTTGTCCCTAGACAAAAAGTCTTACTCTATAATTCTAGGCTTCATCTTTTTCCAGGAAAATTGAAATCGAGATGGACTTGGCCATTCGTTGTAAAAACCGTATTTCCACACGGTGCAGTTGAGATCAGTGACACCAAGAATGGAAATAACTTTAAGGTAAATGGTCAATGCCTTAAACCTTTCTTGGAATCAGTGCCGGTAAATGAAACGGCAATGGGTCTTTTTGACCCAGTGTATCGGTAACTTTTCTCCTTTCCATTTTATTTCATGCTTTTATACATTTCTTTCATACATTGGGGACAATGCATGAGATAAGTGTGGGGGAGGGTCCTAACATGACTAACTAATATAAAAAAAAAGAAAAATTATATATATATAAAAAACAAAAAACAAAAAAAACTTTTTGAAAGGGGTAGACAATATTTTGATATATTTTTTGTAACAAATTAAGTTAATTTTAAGGAATAGGAGAATCATAATTAGGATTTCTTACACTTGGTCAAAATAAGATAACTTGTTTGATTTTTAGGGTCAGGAAGAAAATTTGTGAAAGTAATTTAGTCTTGATATTTACCTTGATGACATATGCACACTAAATACACTTACACACTTGGGGTTTAAAAACAGAGACTCTTATGGCTTATAAAAAAAATATATTATGAAAAAAAAAACAAGTCCAATTATTGATTAGCTAGGTGCTTTGGCCTAAGCAAACCTTAGTATTTATGCAAAAGATAATTAGATAAGTTTGAAAAAAATGTGTATATAAATCCTCTGATTAAGCTGGGTATTTATGCCTCATGAAGCATAAGTATTCACGCCTAAAAGGAGTACATCGTATAAATAAAAACCTTGGTTTCGTGGCCTTATCTGCTCGAGTGTTTAAGTCCTTAGGGGTTTTCTCACTTGGTGCCCTAAAACTGTCTGGTTTGGGTGTTACCGACTGAATGCTCCTTATATGGGCAGATTAGAAAGCCTAATGAAATTGAGGAATAAATTTTCACCAAAAATAAATAAATATAAGGCATAGGAGTTAATGTTAAAAAAAACCCTTAGTCAACTTCACGGTCACGATGGTGCATACGACTCAGGGTAAATTAATAGACTAGATGAGAAGTACAATTTGACGCCTTACTTTAATTGATGACATGTTTTGAATAGAGACTAAGTTTAGGAATGAAAAATTTGATATTCCTATAACTTATCGATTACTTAAAGCCTTACAAATATACTTCAAATATTTTCTCTTCTCAAAATGCTTTTCGAAAATACTAACTTTTTTCTCTTTCTTTTTGGATTTTGTGGGTGCAATCCGCTGAAAACCCTCATGAGACAAAACTCGTCCTCTAGGGGTAACCTAGAGGTTTAACGGCTTGTTGCACATGCTCAGTGCAATCGAGTGACCTGCGAAAGTGGTCTAATAATTGATTAGAATTAGTCTGATGTTTTGCTCGAGGGCGAGCAAAACATAAGTGTGGGGGTGGGATTAGTCACATATGTTGCATTTACATTGTCACCTTACCATGCTTTTTAGCTAATAAATCCTATTAATAAGTTTTCTTTTTCTTTTCTAAATGTAGGTCCAAGTGCTTAAAGAAAGAAAAGAGAAACAAGCCCAAAAACCCACCAAATTCTAAATTAATTCAGAATAAATTCGAAATGAAGAAATCAGGGCTAAATCTTGGCATATCAAGAGGTTGAGAAGAATCATCCCTGAATCGAGCGGTTGAAGCCACACAATCAAAGGTTGTTTCGTCAACGTTTGGAGCAGAAATAAGAAAACCAGAAGATGATACGGGATACCCACCAAAGCAGCAATTCCACCCAACTGGGTGTGGCCATCTGGCCACACCAGGGCCGCGGAAACGCGGCCCAAGTCGCGTTTCTGCGGATATCTTGTGGCAGTTGGGGGAGTGTTTGCTCCCCCAATTCCCGGGATCCTCCTCGTTTGGTTTTTGGCTACAAATACTGGTTTCAACAAGGAAAAATGCAGCGAAGACTAGGATTAGAATTTGTGTTTATTTTCTTAGGATTTAGGCTCTTTGTTAGCTAGCACAAAAGTTGTAATCTTGTTTTTTACTTTGTAGTCCAGTATCAAAACTTGTGAGAGAGAGGAACTGAGTGCTTGTACTTGAAGATTGAAGTGACATCAATACAAGAGTCGAGCCGCGTTTTCTTCCACTTGCAGTACTGTATGGTTTGCATTAATTCCATTCTTTCTTCATTGTTTTCTATGAGTAACTAAACGATTTTCTGGGCTCGCTATCGTAACTCTCTCTTGCTCTTCTTAAAAGAAAAAGACCCGATGACTCATATGAATGCCTTACTTAAAAGCCTTTCTTTTGAAAGTGTTCTTGAAGGCACATGAGGATTGGTTTAGATTGTTAAACTCTCACTTATTTCATAAACATCTCCTGAATTGTTTTTACATCATTCTTGTTTCTTCGCGCTTGATGATTTAATATTCTATTCTAACGATTTCTTGAAGAAAAGACTAAACTCTTCTAACCATCTTATGTGCTTTGCTTCAAACTTTCTAAAAATAAACTTTAAGTTTTGCAAATGATCACTTGAGGCACATAACATTTTAAGAGAAGAATGAACAATTGAGTAGTGAGATAGTGAGCCCAGATTTGCTTTCTTATTATAAAACAACAAAACAATTCTCAAGTTTTCTAAATCACCTTCTCCAAAACCTTTTCTAAAAAGTTGCAATTTCTCTTTTAATCGTCTCTTTCTTTCCATCCTCTTTTCCATTAAAAAACGAACGCAATTCCTTGTTTTTGAGCAATTCACCGAAAAGCTTCCATCGCATTCCTCCTCGTGGACACGACCCGTTAGCCATAAGCTACACGGTAAATTCTTAAACACTTTGATTGTTCCTTTTATTAGCAATCACACCTCATTTAGATTTGGGAAATCAATGCAAACCAGGATCTTCCCATTCTTCTTGGTAACGAGCACAATATCGGCTACCCAATTCGGGTGTTGTTCTTCTCTGATGAAACTGGAGTTTATAGGCTTCCTGACCTCTGACTAAACCACTTTCATTATCTCTGGTTGGAATCGTCGCTGCTGTTGCTTGACGGGCTTCGCATTTAGAATGATGTTGATGCGATACATAGCCACCTGAGGGATGAAGCCAGGCATATCCTTGTAGTTCCAAGCAAAAACATCCATGTACTCTCGCACAAGAGATATTAGATCTTTCTCATCGGGAGGTGATAAGATTTCGCTTATAAAGATAGGCTTAGGATTGGCCTCAGCTTCCAGATTAATCTGGGTTACCTTATCCTCTATGGGTGGTTCATGTTATTCAAAGTGAATATCTCAGAGAGTATTGATCGGGGAAAAATCATGCACAAAAAGTGTATGTTTTGAAATTTATATTTAAAGTGTGTGCTTTGGCATCCTCGATACTTCCGTTATAGCATAGAAGCTAAAACCAGTCGAATCCACAAGGACAGGAGGCGATAGAAGCTTACACGGTTGATTCACGTGTGTGTTAAATGTCCTTCAAAATTTTAAAGAATTAAAAGAAATGAAAGCAAAGAATGAAAAAGAAGTACGGTGAAACACAAAGAAGTGGGAAACATAGAAGAAATGGTGTTTGTGATTTTTGTATTTATATCTAAAATAAAGTGAAAAAGAAAGAAAACTCACGGCTACTAACTACTAATGACTCCACCAACATGCTAACCTCTTAGTGATAGTTGCCTCACATGTACCATTGGCCATCACTAGTCCTTGGTTCAAGAGCGATTCAAAGCATGACCCATATGTAACTCATCAAAACCCAACTTAATAAACCAAGTTCAAGCTACACCTAAACCATCAAAACTAAAAGTAATGTTAGCTTGTTAGAGAGTTAGGAAGTTAGAGTGTTAGATCCATCATCATGAGCCATCAATGGTTCTTACAAGAGCAAGGCCAAGTAGAGGCTATTAGATTCATGTGGATTTTCAAATAAAAAGTTAGACTAGTTGGTGGTTAGTAGTTAGTTGTCATGAGAGAAAAATTAGCTACACATGTAAAAGAGATTAGAGAGAAGCAAACAAAGATAAGGTAAGAGGGCACCTTTCATAGATTGTTACTTTCTATTACAAGCACTCTTGCTTCCCAACATATACCACTCTCTCTCCCTATTACAAAATCTATAAGAAATAGAAAATATAAGGGAGGAATAAAGAGAACACTAACCTAAACTACCTTAAACTACAAAATGGAGATAAAAACTACCCTAAAACATTGCATATCCCTTGCTCTGGAACCCCAAGGGGTATTTATGGGCACCAGGGAAGGGAGGCCAGGGGGACAACCCCTGGCCTGAAGCCAGGGCCTAGCCGCGGCTAGCCCTTTTCGCGGCCTCCATAGGGAAGCGCGCGCCGCGATTTGAGTCGCGCGCTGTCCTGTCTGTCCCTTGTTAGCTTCTGCTCCCAGTTTTAATTTTGGGCCCCTGATTTTGATGAATCAGCTCTTCTAGGTCAATGGCTATGATATAGGCTTTTAATCACCAATTAAATGGTGATTTAGGGTTTTCTTTTTCATTGCACACCATGGACCTAGAATCAAGCAAACAAAGCTTAATTAGCAGAATTTTATACCAAATAAATATGCGAAAGTGATAAAATTATGCAAAATTAGAGACTAATCACACCCTCCACACTTATCAATTTGCTCGTCCCGAGAAAAACAAAAATAAGAAAATTATTACGCCACTTTCGCACGTGACGCGATTGCACTGAGTATGTGCAACAAGCCGTTAAACCTCTAGGTTTTCCCTAGAAGAGGAGTTTTGTCTTCTGAGAGTTTTCAGCGGATTACACCCACAAAATCCATAAAGAAAGAAATTAAATGTTAGTATTTTTGAAGACGCATTTTAAGAATAAAGAAAAGTGTTGAAGTATTTTTGCGAAAATATAAGTGATCCGAGGTCAGAGGTTAACCAGAGATTGTTCTTTCTTAAACTAAGTCAAAATATAAGAAAATAATCTTGTTATAAACTAAATGTAAGAATTTAAAATTGAATTGATTCCTTGACCTTTCATAAAACTCTTAGAAAAATATGCACTTTGTGGACTGTGAAGATTTTGGGGATATTGACTCAAACTTTTATGCCATTTATTTATATTATTATACATATTATTTTTTTTCTTTTTTTCCCTTAGTTTTCTTAGGCTTTCTTACTTACCTGGGTAGTGAGCCTTTAGCCGGTGACTCCCAAACCAGATGGTCTTAGGGTACCAGATGAGAAAACATCCCTCGGACTTAAGGACTCGAGTAAACAAGGCCACAAAACTAAAGGGGATTATTTTATTTTGTTCACCATTTTAGGTGTGAATAATCATGCTTCCTGAGGTATAATTACCCAACTTCAATAAGTGATTTTATCATCATTTTTTTAAAATATTTTTATGGCATTTTCAGCCTTTGTTTCAATCCCAAAAATTGTGAAAGTGTGAAGTGCATAAATCTAAGGCAAAAAATAAGGATCAAATTATCTTTTCAATCTTACTTTCTTATCCTAAAATATAAATAAGATATATTATTTTGACTTGGTTTAAAATTTCAGAATTTTAGGTCTTCCTAATTCCTAAGATAAACTTAATTTTCTTAAAAATGGATCAAAACTATTTCTCTTAATTCAAAAAGTTTTGTAAAAAGAAAAAAATTTTATTTAAAAAGAAGTGTAAAAGAAAGAAAATTTAAAACTACCTATGTTAGTAAGCCCTCCTCCACACTTATCTCATGCATTGTCCTCAATGCATCGTGAATGTATATATACATGAAACAAATAGAAAGGGAAGAAAAATTACCTTATGGTGGTGGCTTCGGTGGTGGCCTGATTGGGCCAAGCGTTGCTACCCAATCAGGATAATGTGGATCTTGAAGGAACACCAATGACCTCTCTAATATGACCCAATAAAATGTTGATTGATTGAATGATGTTATTTAAAAATTCATCCCCATCTAATTTCTAATTTTCAAAAATAATTACTGAGCCATTCTCTTCAACATCCTTGTCCAACAATGAAGTGTGATTTTAGCAGATGAGGAATTTGGACTCAAATGGATCAGGAATAAAAATCGACACCGACTCGGGAATTTGACTCAGATCAAGTTGAGAGTCAATAATGAGAGTCGAAATTGGTTCAAAAACAAGGTCCAAACCAAAGAATTGATATTCATACACTTTTCCCATGAATGAAGTGTGATCATGAGAGATTACTAATTCTATTTCACGGTGTACTGGTACAGGATTCAATGTTGAGTCCGGAATAGAGAAAAAAATCTGATAAAGATATTGGAGTCATTATTGAATCAAAAAGTGAAATGGAATTACTAATATAAGGTTCAGGATCACATTTAGGTTCAATTTCAATTTCAGAAAAGGGATAACTTGCCAGAATGTCCAGGCGACTTTCATAACTTGGGGTGTGGTCAAGTTCAAATATATGTTCTGAAATTGAATCTGGATTCCCAAAATGACATGATTCATAGGTCCAATCAGTAGAGTTAGGGATATAAGGATCGGTCAAAGGTTGACAAGAAAGACTTTCCTCGCTATCATTGAACAATTTGCTCATAAGTGAGTCTAACCTACTAATAGGCCGTGTAATAGAATTTGGATTTGGAATCATGTCTTCCATACTCTTTGCAATTGGTTCTTCTTGAAAAGGTGAGTATGGAAGTTGATTTTGAAAATTGTGGTGAAATTGTAAGTCCATCAGATGTTGCCCGGACTCACACAAGGGTTCCATACTCAAGTCCAGTATTAATGGTTGTTCATTTTGAATTGGTGAGACTGGAAAAGATGAGTAGGACTCTTGAAAATTTGGTTGAGATGATGAGTCCAACATGTTTTACATCCTTTCACAAAAGACTTTCAAACGCTTTTCTAACTCAAATTCTTTTTCAATTGGTTGCTCTAGAGAAGGGGTATGTGGAGTTTGATGTGGGAAGGATTTTGAATTGAGCAAATTTTAAATTTGTTGTAGGGACTCTTCCATACTCCTTTCCAAATCATATTTTCTCTCGGTTGGTGGAACAGGAAAAGAAGTATATGAACCAAAATCGAAGAATAAACTTTGTGAAAATTATAGCCAAGGCGGTTGAGAATTTGACTCGGGGTAGGTGAATCGCCATTGACTTTGTGAAGAGTTAAAATTCTTTTAAAAATTATGATCATATGGTTGGGGATATAGGTCACATTGATTCGGATAATCCAAACTCGGCATAAATGGTTAGTTCATGTTGTACATAGCCGGGTCAGAGTTATCCGAGTCAAATGAGCTCGGGATGAAATATGGATTCATATTATAATTGAAAGAATTGTTGTTATTAAAATCCATATCATAATTTACAAAAAACAAAAAACAAAAAAACAAACAAATAACAAAGAAAAAGAAAAAGAAAAAAAAAAAGAAAAAGAAAAAGAAAATAAGCCTATGCTAGGGTTGACATAGACCTAGACGACTCCTAACTGGTTAGACTGCCCACGGGGGGTATATTGTCAGAAGCTGACCACAAGTTAATCAGCCAAGTAGGAGCAAGATCAGTGGGAGGTATCCATGCCGGAGCAACGGGCCTAATTATGCCAAACCACTATTCTTCGAGGTTTCGCTTCTCAATCCCCAACCTTAGACACCGATTTGACAAGAGTCAACTTCTAAAAACTTTCCCTTAGGTCAATCTCTTCAATGAGTCCGAGATGTCCCTAGGGGCCAACGTCTAGTAATTTTTATTTAGTCTTGGGTTGCGTGAGTGGGGAGATGATTTTTGGACTAAAGGAGGGTAATGACTTCCCCACCTTATGTTGTCTAGGGTTTTGCCCTTAATTTTAATTTGTACAAGTGTGCAATATAGATAAGAATGAACACAAAAAAGCGAATAAATCACTAAAGTGTTTGTCCTATGCTATATGCAATGCCATATGTACACCTCATATCAATATCACAATAACACAAGAATAAAATATAGTATATTGGAATGAAAATTGACACGTACCTAGATGCAAATGTCTAAACTATTTTAATGCATTCAATTTCCGTATTCTAATTCTTAAAATTATTTACAGTGTACAGGTAATATAAAAAAAGTAGCAACAGAGTATATGAATGTATAAGAATTTACCCAACCACACAAGAGAAACTGTGGACTTCTGCAATGCTAAAAATTTAACTTGCACACCAAAAACAAAGAAGAAAAGTTAATAAAAACGTGAAATCAAACCGTTCCCATCCCCGGCAACGGCGCCAAAATTTGATCGGGGGAAAACCGTGCACAAAAAGTGTATGTTTTAAAATTGATATTTAAAGTTTGTGCTTTGGATTCCTTAATACTTTCGTTATAGCATAGAGGCTAAAACGAGTCGAATCCATAAGGACGGGAGGCAATAGAAGCTTACACGATTGATTCACGTGCGTGTTAAATGTTCTTCAAAGTTTTAAAGAATGAAAAGAAATGAAAGCAAAGAATGAAAAGAGAAGTACGGTGAAACACAAAAAAGTGGGAAACATAGAAGAAATGGTGTTTGTGATTTTGTATTTATATCTAAAATAAAGTGAAAAAGAAGGAAAACTCACGGCTACTAACTACTAATGACTCCACCAACATGCTAACCTCCTAGAGATAGTTGCCTCACATATATCATTGGCCATCACTAGTCCTTGGTTCAAGAGCGATTCAAAGCATGATCCATATGTAACTCATTACAGCCTAACTCAACAAACCAAGTTCAAGCTACACTTAAACCATCAAAACTAAAAGTAAGCATGGAGTAAAATAATGTTAACTTGTTAGAGAGTTAGGAAGTTAGAGTGTTAGATCCATCATCATGAGCTATCAATGGCCTTTGCAAGAGCAAGGCCAAGTAGAGCTATTAGATTCATGTGAATTATCAAATAAGAAGTTAGACTAGTTGGTGGTTAGTAGTTAGTTACCATGAGAGAAAAATTAGCTGCACATGTCAAAGAGATTAGAGAGAAAAAAATAAAGATAAGGTAACAGAGCACCTTTCAAAGATTGTCATCTTCTATTACAAGCACTCTTACTTCCCAACATGTACCACTCTCTTTCTCTATTACAAGATCTATAAGAAATGAAAAATACAAGGGAGCAAAAAGAAGAACACTAACCTAAACTACCTTAAACTACAAAATGGAGATGAAAACTACTCTAAAACATTGCATATCCCTTGCTCTGGAACCCCAAGGGGTATTTATAGGCACCAGGGAAGGGGGGCCAGGGGACGACCTTAGCGCGAAGCCAGGGCCTAACCGCGGCTTTACCCTTCTAGGTCACGAAAACGCAGCCCCCTAGGAAGCGCGCGTAGTGCTTTGAGCCGCGCGCTGTTCTGTCCGTCTCCTGTCAGCTTCTGCTCCTAGTTTCTGGATTTGGGCCCTGGTTTTGATGAATCAGCTCTTTTAGGTCATTAGCTATGATATAAGCTTTTAATCACCAATTAAATGATCATTTAGGGTCTTCTTCTTCATTGCACACCATGGACCTAGAATGAAGCAAGCAAAGCATTATTAGCAGAATTTTATACCAAATTAATATGCGGATGTGATAAATATTATGCAAAATTAGAGACTAATCAAGTATTTAGATATTTGATTTAAGGATCTGTATCTGACTGGATCATTTTCTCATCTCCATCTTCCGGGTGGCTTGTTCATACCATGTTTACCAAATAGTCTTTGAAGATGTTGCCGACACTGACACCTGACTCCCACGATAATGTGTCTGACAAGTGATTATGATATAATGGCCCTTCAAACTCAGAGGCCGATGAGATTGGAGTTGACACATAGCCCAACCCCCTACAAGTTCATTGATAATAATCAGGGGCTTTCCCTTTTGGAATGAAGAATCGAAGCAGTGTTCGCCTTCTTTTGCCAAAGTTCAAGCCAAGACCACTGGTTAGGTCATACCCCATGTTCTCCATATTTCTGAGTACATTTGGCTTGTAATGAGAGAACTGAGGGAGTTCAGTCTCGCTTTCCAAGTCTTCAAAAATTGTTGGTTTGGACTCGACTCTTCCGAAAAGGATCTGCTTTTGACCTTCCTGTCTTGCTGGGACCTCAAAAAAGGATCCTTGCATGTCACTGATGCTTAGATATACTGTGAGAGCTGATCTCATCTTTACATGCAATGATGTCAGGGAATCTATTATCGACCAGGGGACATCATCTACATCGGTGTTAGTATATGATGGCATGAAATTAGAAGCTAACACAGAAAATTAAGCCAAATCTAACTTTTCATTAATATACTACTCGCCTACATCATCGGCAGTGTTATTAACATCAAGTTTATTAACGCTCATTTCAAGTGGATTCAGCTCCCAAAGGCATTCTTCTTCTGTATCTGGCTCGACGTCAGCTTCGTTACCAGAGTCTAGTTCCTCTAGCTGGGGATTTTCATTTATCTCTAGAGAATCCTGATATAGGAGGGAGTCTGTGAAGTAGTTCTCTACCTTCTTGAATTGATGCCTTTCGACGATCAACGTCCAAATTTTCCATCTCTGTCAAAATACTTCATGACTTTATGGTGAGTAGAGGGGACGACGGAGTTGCGATGAATCCATGGTCGTCCAGCAGCAAATTATACAAAGTGTCAGCATCAATAACATAGTACGTCACCTCGGATCCTAGGTTCCTGATATGGCATTTTACTAATCTTTCCCATTGGGCAAATACCATTGGCATTGAAGTCGTAAATGGTAGTTTGAGTGGTGTTCAATCAGTGAGCAGGGATTCCCAAGTGCTGCATGACCCGGTGGGGTAAGATGCACAACGCGGATCCTGGATCCACCTGATTGTGGCTCATTTCAGATGATCCGATATATCCTGTGAAGTATAGGGGCCTATCATGTTTCCTTTTAACCTGCATGTCATTTGGAGTGAAGGTTACGTAAGAGGCATGTTGAGAGGCATGGAGGAAATTTTCTTAATCTTTTCCTACGGTTTAGCCAGAATCTGGGTCATGAAGGCCTCAACATCAGCCAAAGCTTCTCTCAGAGCTTTCCTTGTTGACTTAGACAGTCTTAAGAGCTTATAAGGGGTGACCCTGGTTGGGATGTTGGCCAGTTGAGCTAAGACATCAAAGCGGCAAGGTGCTAAAGATCCCTCCGTTTTGTCTTTCGGGAGAACTTTGGCATACTGATGCTCCTTTTGATTCTCCATGAGTTGCTTATTGGATTGCTTGGTTGGTTCTTGGGTGGGTCTAGGCATATTTGCCACCATTTCATCATATTTCTTCAAGTACGACTGACCAAATGAGTCTCGTCTCTGAGCGGTGCATTCGGCTCTGCAGTATGGACGATTGTCTCCTCCTCTAAATCAGTCAGTGAGGCAACCTTGATTTTGCTTACTAGGAGAAAACACACACCACATTACAAGGTAAAGCTTTTCTTTGCCTTTGGGCTTCCTGTTTGTAAAGTAGTCCATTGCTAGCCTTCCACGAGATCGGGATGAACCCACATGATCTCTCCCTGAGGAGTAGGAACCTTTCTCCCACTAGTGGTGTGGGTTTATATTGACTACCCTTAGTTCCCTTTCGGGATGGGAACTACTCCGGTCGGCGTTGGAGGTCGTACCCTGAACTGAAGAAATGACATCATGTAGCTGTCACTTTCTTATGCTCTGGGCAGATCTTGAGCATCTTTGCATCAATCAAAATTTGGAGGATGTCATTAAAAATGTAGCAACTCTTGGTAGATGCCCCAGCATCTTGTGGTACAAGCAACAATCGGGATTGTAAGTCTTGTCCACCTCCTTAATGTTTTCAATTGAAAATTGGTTCGGGGGGAAAACTTACAAAAAGAGATCGAGAAGCGAAATTACAAGTATTCTTTAAAAAAAATTACAAGTAGATCTCCTCTGTGATTTCTAGGAAAACGTGCCGGTAGGAATCTGATCAGCGCGCGATCATTTTATCCCTTTCATGATGCAATCGATCAGGTGATCAAGACTGCCTCCTAATAAGACTCCCTTCTTACTTGGTTCGGGGGAACTGGAGAACAGAAGATCAGTAGAGCCCTTTTACTAGGAATCCTTCTCTTTTCAAGCCAACCTCCTCTCTACCGTCTGTCCGCTTCCATGTATGTCTGTCCCTTGTTGAATCGGTCAGGGACCTATTTATAACTAAAGGTAGGGAGTAACCGCCCCCTTGAATTCAACAAAGCTAAATTAATCATTAGCTTTATGCGAGGCTCGCAAATGGCCTTGCCGCGAAGCTTTTTGCAAGCTTCTGGCGAATCTAGAGGGTACATACGAATGTCCTCTTACCGTTATGGCTCAATCGTCTCCACTTAATGTGGGACGAAGTGGGCGGGTGTAACGACCACTTAAAGTGGCGTTAATCCTACTAAATTAGTGGGGTTCACCCATTAACCCCTCATGGGATTTTGAGACGGTCAATTTGATGACTTGGCAAAGCCTACTGCGGAGCTAGATCATTGAAAGCTAGATCACGCGAAGCTAAAACTTAGCTCATAGCTTCAGGTGAAGTTACTTTCAGAGCCTCGTACGAAGCTAAGACTCAGCTCATAGCGGAGCTATGACTTAGCTAGGGATAGAGCCTCTGGCGCGAAGCTCTTGATCAGCCTCTGGCGGGGCTAAATGGGCAGCTTCATATGAAGTTGATAGTTTATCTTCAAAGCGAAGCTACCAGGCTTAGGAGAGGCTTTTAGTTTCATGCGGAGCTATAAGCTTACTTTGGGGTTATGCCCAGGCTAAGTATTGAGCTAGCTTAGAGTCTTAGCCCTACTTGGGTCTCTTCAAAGGCAACTTTGGCTTACTATCTGTTTTACTGTATTAGAAATGTCCATATTGCTGCCTCATCTCTTGTCATCAGCTTGTTTTCGACTTATCTTTTGTAAATGTCGATAAGTTAGACGTCATTCAAACCGGTTGAAGATGAATGCGGGAGTCCTATCTTTTTGAGTGTCAACAAGACCCCCTTCAAAGTTTTTGTGAATCTGCAATGGAATGGTTTAGATTTCAAAATACTTTGAACTGCTTTGATTGACGATATGTGAATGTGCATGTCGCCTTGGTGGTTGAGTTCAATTCGCCTTTAGCCCGCTTTCGGGCTGGAATAGGTTCGCTGAGGAATTGATGATCCACTCTCGTGTAGCTTCACGCTTCTGGGTAGCTTCTCGCTTCTAGGTAGCTTCGCCTTTGGACTTCCTGAAGTAGCTTCGCTTCAAACCAGGTTGGACTACGAGCATTAACCTCACGCTCATTGTGATGGAGCGATGTTCTGTCCCAACGCTAACCACTTTTGCGAGTTACGAGAGGAATGGCTCCCTTTTTAAGGTTTGAATAACTTCCCTTGCATTTGCGAGGGAGATTATTCCCTTCTTTAAAGTTCAAAATAACTTCGTGTGCATTCCCAAGGGAGATTATTCCCTTTCTCAACGTCAAGAATTTGAATGTTTTAACTTCGCCCGCCCTTCCAAGCTTGAAGTGGTAGTGGCGTGGTCAGGCCACGAGGCCTATAAATAGGACTCTTATAGTCTATCTCAGAGAAATATACTCTCTCTTTCTAGGAGGTTGTTTTATGACCCCTCTCCATTGCTCAAGTAAGGAGACTGAGGTCCCTGCAGTAGTGGGGACTCTCACTCTTGTTATTATCCGATCAAGATCTGGTGAGCCTCGGCCATCCAGTGACTATAGAGAATTTATCTCCCTTAATTTTCTTAGCTTTATCAGCTATCTCAGGGATTGAATTTTCTTGGTCTCTGCATTTGGCTGACTTTCAGAGAAGGGTTTCAGCCCTATTTTCGGTGGAGCTAGCATTCTTGCGTGATCAGGCAAAGGATCTTTCCACACGAAGTTCTTGTTAAATCTGCCAATAGGCGAGGCTTGGGACTTGGCCTCTTCAAGGTTGAACCTGTCTTGCCATATAGGTGGGGTCAAGACAGCGCCCTTCCAGGCTTGTCTAGCCTAGCCATATAGGTGAGGCAAGGACTTGGTCCTTTTTGAGGCTTCTCCAGCCTATCCACCTTGGGCGGGGCTAAGACTTGGCTTATGCTAAGCTAGTTTAACATTACTGTGCAAGAGAGCCTATCCTCTACTTAGCTGAAATCTATTTTCAAGGCACAACTGGGCTGGATCTGGATAGCTTCGCTGAAAGAATAAAACTTTGACTTAGCATTTTGTCCCTCCTTTTTTATTTATTTAATGCTAACTTGTTTCCTGTTTGCATTGCAGTGTACTGTGCTCCCAATTCTTTTGTCCTGAAGAAAGAGAATAAAAGCTTGCCCTTGATTTTCAAGTTGAACCTTTGATCATAAGCAGGAGAAACATACTGGGCAGCTGATGTGCGTTCCAAGAAGAGGCTGGCAATCGCTTATCCGAGATGATCCACTTCAGGAAGGGGCTGATAGTTGCTCATCCAAGATGATCCACTTCGAGAAGGGGCTGGTAGTTGCTTATCTGAGATAATCCACTTCGGGAAGGCGGACGTCACTAGTAAGGTCTCGGATCCTTCCTTTGCCAATTTTGTTTAAGAAAGATCCAGCTTTCTTGTGCCAACCAATCGCTTGCCAATTTTGATCAAAGAAGATCTAGCTCTTTGATGGCAACCAATCTCTTGCAAATTTTCATCAAAGAAAATATAGCTTCTTGATGGTAAAATCTGCCATTAAGCGAAGGATTATAGCCTTGTGTGGGAGGAAGACCTTTCTTGTCCAGTTGGGATGGTTTATCACCTTGAAAGATGATAGGACAACTTGTTTACCTTTGGAGCAATGATTATGTTGTATGAAAGACAATCTTAATGTACCAATGTATCTTCCCTTTTGAATCAATAAAATTTTACTTTTTGCTCATTTACTTTGCTCCCCCTCTTTCCACTTTGAACTTCGAAAGCAACTGGAATGGACTGGCTTAGGTAAAAAGCTCTTAGCGGAGCTAAGCTTTCAGCGAAGCTGGGGACGGATTTTCAGCTAAGTCAGGGATAGGTTTCCAGCGAAGCTAGCACGAAATTTTCATGAAGCTAAAGATGAGCTCTGAGCGGAGCTACAGCTCAACTTCCAGCGAAGTTACTCTAGCATTACGCGAAGTCAACGCTAAACTCGTAGCAGAGCTAGCCTTGGCGGGACTAAAGCAAGGCTTTTCAGGGAAGGCGCTTAGGCGCCGTTTCAAATTAATTTGAAACGACCGCCTGCGCTCCTTTTGAGGAGGCGAAGTTAGGAAATTTTAAGCCTATAAAAGCCTGATAGGCTGAAAGAGAGAATTAACTTCTCTTAAAAATCAAATTTCAAATTTTTTAGAGAAATAGATCACTTTTTCTTCCTTCTCCTTCGTTTGTATTTTCAGAACTTCTCAGATCTTCCATGGCACCCAAAAGACGAGCGGGTAAAAAGGCAGCGACCTCTGCTATGGAGGCGCCCTCTCCGCCTCCAGTCATCGAACGCCCCATTGCGGGTAGGAAATTATCCGTTTTATCCAGAGATTTTTCATCTCTTTTTGAAGCCATTTATTGGCTAATTCATGGTGAATCCGGAGTGATTCACTATGATCCAGTGATCTCAGGGAGTCGCTCTCCCTTAATTTAACTTTTCTGAACTTTTAGGGGACTTAATTCCCTTAATTTCTCAATTTGAAATTCAGAAACGAATAGTTTCTTCTCTCAGCTTCTATGCAGAGCTAGCCCTTAGGGCGGTTCACGTCCTGTCAAATGACAGGATGCGAAGTTAGCTTCAGAAGCGTATCTGGGAAAAAGACTTTAAATCCTTTGAATAGTTTTAGGCACAAGAGCCTTTCCAGTAAAGTTAGCCTTTCAGGCTTTTTCGCATTCTGTTCAGCGGCAGAACACAAAGCTAAGCTTCCAGAGTGAAGCTAACACTTAGAGATTTTCTGCACTCTACCTTCGTGTAGAGTGCTAAGCTAAGCTACAGAGCGAAGCAAATGCTAGGCTAGCTTCGCTCGTAGAGTGAAGCTATGCCTTAGCAATTTTCTTTTGCTTTAGCTTTCCTTTTCTTTAACTAATGAACTAATATAGTTTCTTCTTGATTTGCAGTGCATTATACTCCGGGTCCATTGAATAGTCTCTTTGGAACAGCCAGGGGACTGGATGGCAATATTAGCCTACAATTCTAGGGGCAAGCCTCCTTTTTTAGTGAGAGGAGTGCTCCCGGCCGGGATGCCCTGATCCACGCTGGAGATCAGCATACTATGAGGAGCATCTTAACTACTGCTCCATTTGAGGATTGTGACCGAAAAATTTATAGGAAGCCCGACTTTATGTTTGGGGATGCAGCGCCAGATACCGATCATCAGCTGCTAGCCGGATAAGGGCAGTGGATCTTCAATCTGAATGGCTGATTAGTCTCTAAAACTGCATATTTCATACCACACCTTCACATTTATTTCATATTAAATTCTGCTAATAAATACCTCTCTTATATGTTTCTAGGTCCATAGTGTGCAATGAAGAAGAAGACCCTAAATCAATATTTAATGGGTGATTAAAAGCCTATAATATAACCATGGACTTTGGAGAGCTGATTTGTCAAAATCAGGGGCCCAAAACTAGAAAACGGGACATCCAGCTGACAGGGGACAGAAGCGACAGCGTGAGGCTGAAGCACCACGCACGCAGCCCTTGAACTGCTGTGAAAACGTAGCCTGGGCCGCGTTTTCGTGGTCGTACGGGCGCGCCGCGCCCGTACTTTGGGCTAGGGTTTGCCCCTGGCCCCCTTTCCCCTAGTGCCTATAAATACCCCTGGACTTCCAGAGTAGGAGATATGCAATGTTTTGGGGTAGTTTCATCTCCATTTTATAGTTTAAGGTAGTTTAGGTTAGTGTTCTTCTTCCTTCTCCTTTGTATTTTCTATTTCTTGTAGATCTTGTAATAAGGAGAGAGAGTGATGCATGTTGGGAAGCAAGAGTGCTTGTAATAAAAGGTGACAATCATGAAAGTGCTCGCTTAACTTATCTTTGTTTTCTTCTCTCTAATCCCTTTTACATGTGTAGCTAATTTTTCTCTCATGACAACTAACTACTAACCACTAAGTAGTCTAACTTCTTATTTGATAATCCACATGAATCTAATAGCTTCTACTTGGCGTTGCTCTTGCAAGAACCATTGATGGCTCATGATGATGGATCAACATTACTTTATTTCATGCTTGCTCTTATTGGGTTTTGATGATTTAAGTGTAGCTTGCACTTGTTGGTTGAATTTGGATGTGAAAGTTAAGATATGAGCCATGCTTTGTAAAGCTCTTGAACTAAGGACTAGTGATGGCCAATGATACATGTGAGGCAACTATCACTAAGAGGTTAGCATGTTGGTGGAGTCCTTAGTAGTTGTAGCCATGAGTTTTCTTTTTTTTTTCACTTTGTTTTAGATATACCAACAATCACAAACATATTCTTTTCTATGTTTCTCACTTCTTTGTTTTTCACAGTACTTCTCTTTTCCATTCTTTGTTCTCTTTTCTTTTTATTCTTTTAAACTTTGAAGAACTTTTAACATACAAGTGAATTAACCAAAAAGCTTCTATCGCCTCCCGTCCTTGTGGATTCGACTCGTTTTAGCCTCTATGTTATAACAGAAGTATCGAGGAAGCCAAAGCACACACACTTTAAATATCGATTTCAAAATATACACTTTCTGTGTGCGGTTTTCCCCCGATCAATGGCGAGAAGTATTACCTCCCATTTAGCAAGCGTCATTTCTCGCTGTCTTTCTTCCAATGCATGACGAGGTCTCGAAGATGAAGTCAAATGACATGGACCACTGACTCTATTCACTGACTCCGTTCATGTGGGTAAATTGATAGCCATGTCTCCCGGTTATACAAGAGCAGGTCCTCCTCGCTGTATCTTGGGTCTCCACCTTGGAAACGTTCTCCAAGACATCTCAGTGGGGAAAATCTCTCTATGGCTTAGACTTTTGTAAATCAATTCTTTAAAGTCCACAGCAACTATCCTGCAACTGATTTCAGGCCCAGGCTGGATTCATCCCCCCAAGGCATGGGGGAAGGACTTGACCATATACGTCTTAGCCCATTTTGAAGAGGACTTGGAGAGGCTGGGACTCTACGAGGCTGTCCGGACGACCTGCTATGGCATCCAGATGAGTGTAGTGAACTTCTGTGACATCTTCGAGTTATACTGTCCAGTTACAGGGACTTTCTTTACCCCTGTAGGCAAATTGGGTATGGCTTTGCATGAGATGTGGGAAGTCTCTGCTCTGCCAATGAGATCTCTCCCTTATGAAGAATACTTCCCATGCGATACAGAATTGACACTTCTAGAGAAGCAGGAGCCCGCCTTGTTCGAGACTTACCAAGAATTGATGTGCCATTTTTACATCTACTCGAGTATGCATGGGAGCCATAAGGGGGCTTCGAGCAGTTCGAAGAGCTGAGGGAATTATTTATTGCCCAACCTGAAAGATGCTCCTGAAGTGGCTCACTGCGAGGTTGCAGACGATGACATTTTCCGGAGGATGCAAGAACATTCTCAGGGAGATATGGTCTTGGAAGAAGATGATGGTATCTATGAGAAGGGTGACATTCTCAGGAGTTTCCATCATCAAGCCCGTCGACCGATGTCCCGGAAAGAACTTTAGGCTGAGTTTTTATCGGTTTGGTTAAAGAGATGTGTGGTGCCATCTCCTTGTAGCAACGTCATTCTTTTGACTGTCTTATTGCCGGCCGTTCGTTTAGTCCACGGTCGCTCCCTTGGACTTCTCTCGGCAATGGTATGCTGTATTCAGTGGGGCCTTCGAGCATTGACGGAGCCTTTCTGTAGGCCACCAACGACGAAAAGGGGGAAGGGTCCTATCTTGCCCCGTGACGGACCAAACCCCAGGATCGGCTTGAAATACACCTATTTGATGGTATGGTTCGCTCTTCACTGCCCAGCTATTATTCAAGCTGATGAAGAGCCTCCAGAAGGTGTTCGAATGGCACTTCTCCGTCGATTTGAGGGATCTTCATGACTACGGACTTATGTGGCCACGGTCCGCAAGCTGCTGGTCTGTATGACGTCTGTAGTCTCTTCTGGTGCTTCCTTTATATCCGCAATGCGGGCTGTGGTGAAGAATTCAAGGATGTGGGAGATAGGAATATGTCGCTGAGCTGGGGAATCTTCGAATGGCTGGTTAGCATCCGGCCATCTCATCTGGTGTACAGGAGCGGGGATACCTACTATTTGGAGCCTTATGTCCCGAGTCGATTTGCTCGTCAGTTCGGGTATGACCAACTCTATGTTGGTAACCGAACACCAGCCTGGCCTTCATGGGGAACCTCATTGGCGGTGCTCGCGCCTGGCGGTTCTTCATCGCTAGCTGTACTGAGGCACGAATGTGCATGCCGTTGAGGACCCCAAATCTAGTGACGAATTTAGGGTTCTGTTAGTGGTATAGAACTTCAAATTCCATGCCAACTGGATTTTCTGTTAACTCTTTTGGCATGAAGCTGATCTCTCAGTGGCTGAAGCGGAAAGTCACTAAGAAAGGTAAGGGCAAAAGGGTCCGTGTGCCAGGCCTTCTGGAGTTCGTCGCCACTGCCGATAGTGAGGCTTCTGATGCAGAAAGTCCCCACATTGAAGGAGACGCAGGTGTTGATATTCCACCAGATGCTCCTATGGAAGGCGTGGAGGTGGAAGAGTTGGAGGAAGAAGATCCTGATGTCCACTTCAAACGAAAGCAGGAAGGTGGATCCTGTAGGAAGAGGGTGGTGAAGAAGCCTCGTCGCTACACTCCCACTATTATTGCAGAGGGTGAATCAGCTGCAGTGCCTCCTCCCCCTGTCTCGTTAGTTATTAAACAATTGGCGCAAAAGCAGACGACTGATAAAGCTGTTCCTGGCCTGGGTAAGACCAGTTTCACTCATTTTTCTGTCATGTACTTATATATTTCATACAGCTCATTTGTTTATCCTATGATTTAGGAACCGAGACTGGAAGAGAACCAGGAGTCGAGGCTGCAGAAGAACAGGGAGCCGAGGCTACAGGACAATAGGGGGATTATTATGATCCCCTGTTTACTTATAAGGAAGGTGACAAGGCTAGCTACTTCGTCGTCTCAGCAGATTCCGGAGGTGATGCGTCTGATGTTGGTCCTTCGGGTCCTGGGACCTCAAAAGAGAGTCCAATGGCCTCAAGCTTTATAGGATGTTCCTCAGAGGCTTCGGCGAGCGAAGGCGAGCCATACGTCCCTCCTTCATCTGCCAAAATCTTTTCTATGGAGACCGGCAGGATTAGCGCTACCGTAGAGGAAGTCCAGAAAGAGACTGCTCTGAAGCAGTTGAGGCGATATCACCTCTTGGTAATACTTTGATCTCTTGTAAGTAATTCTCTTCTGATATTGTTATGCATTGTTTCAACAAAGTCTTTTCACAGGTGTTTAACCGTTGGGTGCATCAACTTCAAGGGGACCAGCTGATCTTCCTGAGGGTGTCAGGAGTGAGGCAAGTACTTCAGCCGCAATGGATGTTACCGAGTTGGATGCCTTGTATCACGACTTGCCATCTTATCAACCTGAGCCTGCCTATGGAGTTAAAGAGGCTGAGGAGATAGTGGCTACAGAACTGATCTCACTCCAAGCTGGATCGGTAAGTGAGATGCCGGTGGTTTCTTTGATGCTGCCTATCCTGACAACCACTGGGCTGAAGGTAATTACCAGCCCTACGTCTCCAACACTATTTGTTGAGCTAATTCTTTATAAAATAGTCACCAGCTCTACTTCCATCATGGCTAGTGTACTAGTTTCAATGCGAACTCCTCCTAGATCACCGGTGGTCCCTCGTCTTTCTCTGGCCAGTGCTTCTATCATTTCCTCTACCGTTATGACAGTGAAGCCGGTGGAAGCTTTGTCTTCAGGTACTACTCACTCACCGGGAGTAGTTGAAGCCGAGAAAGAATTTGTGTCCAAGATGGTTGATAGCTTTTATAAAAGCCTGAAGCGATCGGTTGCTCTGGTTTTGACGGGCTCAACCACCTCATTTTCTACTTTTAAGGTGGTCCTCTCTCAAAATATCGACAACGTTCGAGATTTTGGAGGGGATGACCAGGCTGCCACATTGAAGCTTCTGGTAGAAAGACTTGAGAGGGACGTGGACAAGTGGCGTCACCTCAGCAATTCAAATTTGGACTCCTCAGTTAATGAACAGCTTGAACGACTTACTACTCAAATGCGTGAAGCTTATGTTGCAGCACAGGAAGCAGCTAAGGCAATATCTTCAGATTTAAAATCCTTGGAGACTAAAAAAGTAGAAATTAGAGATGCCATATATGCTTCTAATAGTGCTCTTCTCAATGCTGAGGATAAGATTGAGAAGGCCAAAGAGATGATGAAGAGAGTCAATCTTCTTCTGTCCCAGTCTGAACCGGTGCGTCTTGAGGAGATTTTTCAGCTAGAGCAGCTCAAGGCCTAGAATGATAAAGTCTTGCAACAGGAGCTAGCACAAAGGGTAACTTTAGCTGAAATTGAAGCTCGTCTGTCGCAGACAACGAACTATAATGAGGCCGAGTTGAGATCGCAGACATTCATCAGAGCTGCTAAGGAGAGAAAGAATAGGCTGGCCATCCTTGAAGAATGGATCAAGTCTTATGAAGCACCCTCATAGCTTGTAACCCGTGTATCCCCCTTTTTGAATCAATAAAAATTAATTTTATTTGACTCCTCTGTTGTATTTCTAACTTGTTTTATCTTCTGAATTTGCAATTCTTGCTTTTAAGTTGTACTACAACTCTCAGAAAGAGAGGAAATAATGGTATAACTAATATAGTAAGAGGTGGTGAACTAATAGAATGAGTTATAAATTTGAGAAATGACTCAACTCAAATCATGTTGAGATGAGGATAAAAAAGAGTGATCTTGACGATCTTTACAGTTCAGAGGTAAATATTAATATAACAGATTAAAGATCATCAAATTTGTGAATAGGTTATGATAAATTAGATACCACAACTTATGATAGTTCCTACTGAACTAAGACAAATGAGACCTAGGGTTTGCTAGTTAATAGTGACAAACTAGACATGATTTGTCAAAATTTTGTCATTCAGAGGTGATGATCTCGATATGATGATAAAGTGGAGGTGAACCCTATTTTAGGGACCCGTCTATTCAGAGGTGATAAACTAGACGTGATAGACTAAGACACACTAAACTTCGGATCCGCTGCCAGAGGTAGTCGTATTAATTTGGCAGCTATTCTATCAGGGACTACAGAGATAGATTGAATCTGGACTCCTGTTGGTTCAGAGGTGGTTGACTGACATGACCAACTAAGGGACCTCAGATTCGCAATTTGTTGTTCAGAGGTTTAATATTAACATGACAGCAAAAGCTCCTATCCTTGATAGAGGAAAGGAGAACAAAGTTATGGACTCATCTGTTCAGAGGTGGTGAACTGGACATGGAAGTTTATGTACCATAAGAGAGGAAGAACTAGATATCCGTCAGTTTAGAGGTAATAATCGATTGGGAGTTGCTAGACTCAGAACCCTGTCATTCAGAGTTGGCAAATTGGACATAACGACAAAGGGATAGTTCCTACTAGACAGAAAGATGAGTCTTGGTTATCTGTCGGTTCAAAGATAATATAGACGTAACCGATTGAGAAACCACCAAGCTCAGAGTTTCTACCGTTCAGAGGTGACAAGCTGGACACAACGGTAAAAGAAATAATTCCACGGGGAAGATAGGATTTGATTATGAACTCTGTGGAAAATTAATATCTCCGTTGGATTTTATTTAGAAGAAATTGTTAGAGGTATATTGCTAACGTGACAACCAAGAAAGTCTATTGGGAACTCGGAAAGAGATGATTGAGGTTAAACCTACACAAAAATACAGAATTTCAAATTTAAAATAAAGAGTGCAAGTTACTCAATTCTATCACGATAGCAAGTGGCTATGCGGGTCGTGATCCACAAGGAGGGACTAGCGATGGAAGCTTTTTAGTAGGTTTTCTTTTAAGATACAAAGGGTGGTTAAAATTCTTCTTTTAGTTCTTGTAAAGAAAAAAAGAAAAATTAGGTTAAAGTGAGTTAGGAAGAAGATGGTAGATTAAGAAGATGGATAAACTAGAAATGATATGTACAAAGAAATGGAAAAGGAATAATAAAGAAGTGGTCGATTGTGATGTTCTAAACTAAAGAATAAAAAGAAAAGAAAGAAACTAAAAATTACTTACTTCTTTTGGCCGAGTACCTACCTTGAATCTTTTGCAATGATGTTACCTTAAAGTGAGGCGATCAACGTATAGCCCATAGGAGTTGATTCCCGTTTCCTCCACATTATATCATCAAGGCGTTGCAAGTATGAAGTGATACGAATGAAACTCAAAATCCATCGTCATGGGCTATCGGTGGCACTCGCAAAGGCAAGGCTCTTTCGATGCTTTTAGACTCACTTGGATAGCAATTGTACTAAAACAAGAAAAGTAGAGAAGAAGAAGAACACAAAAACAAAGTACATACAAAAGGAAACTACAGATTCGATTTCATAACAATAAGAGAAAAGAAGGAAATCTTACACCGGTGTCACTCTTAGCACAAGCTTCGTTCTCATTCTCCTATGAAACTCTGATATCCTCTGATTTACATAAATTAAAACTGAAAATTACATAAAAGAAAAACAAAAACCTATACTACAAAGAGTGAAAAACTGGACTAATTCCTATCTCTGCATGGTCGTCCATCTTGCCTTTGAGATTGCAGGTATTTATAGAAGAAATGGAGAGGTTAGAGGAGTATGAAGATAGGGAAAGCTGGCTATTTTTGAATTAGAATCCTCCCTTATCTCCAAACTTGATTTGATGTGGATATTCAGTTTTGATCTGCAGTTTGTTGGCGTGTTGATTGCAGAATATCACTTATCACATGACAGAATTAGAAATAGTTATCAACATAAGAGTTGTAGCTCTGTAATTCTGCTTTCTAGATCATCTTGAATCATCAAATTTGAGATTCTGTAACTAAAGTTATGATTCAAATACTAAAATGTATCCAGTCAGAATCTGAGTCAAACTTGCTTCATCTCATCCGTTGATCTTCTCTCTATCCATTTATCTCTCTGTATTTGATATTATCCTCAGTTGATCTTTAGCTAACCAAAATGGATTTATAGAAATCTGAATTTTATCGGTTTCCATTTGGTATTATCTTTCTGATTTGCTCTGATCTTTAGCTGAATATTTCCCCAATCCTTGATTTGTTCTAACTAGATCTGGGATCATCCTCAGTAACCAAATAGATCCAGTTAAATCTGATTTTAACTGGTATTTATTTGATTTAATCCTCTTTCTCTTCATTATTAACTTCTGCAAAATAGATATTTAAGACAAGAAAATTAGCAGATTTATTACACGATAAATGTAGGAGTGTAATGAAAAAAATGCAAAATATGTGTACGATCACACCCCCACACCTATCTTTTGCTCGTCCTCGAGCAAAACAAAACTAACCTAAGATTTTTATTGGACCACTTTCGCAGGTCACGCGAATGCTCTGAGCTTGTGCAACAAGCCGTTAAACCTCTAGGTTACCCCTAGAGGACGAGTTTTGTCTCGTGAGGGTTTTCAGTGGATTACACCCACAAAATCCAAAAAGAAAGAGAAACAAAGAGTTAGTATTTTCGAAAAGCATTTTGAAAGAGAAAAAGTTTGAAATATAATTGTAAGACTTAAGTAATCTATAAGTTATAGGAAAACTGAATTTTTCATTCTTAAACTTATCTCTATTCAAAAATTTGTTATCAATCAAAATAAGGAGTCAAATTATACTTCTCATTTAGTCTATTACTTTACCCTAAGTCATATGCACCTTGTGATCGTGAAAATTTTGACTAAGGGTTCATTAACTCTAATTCTTATGCCTTATATATATATATATATATATATATATATATATATATATATATATATATATATATTATATATATATATTTGTGGTATTATTCCTTAGTTCTATTAGGCTTTCTAATCTGCCCATGTAACGAGCCTTTAATCGATGACTCCCAAACCAAACGGTCTTTGGGCACCGGGCGAGGAAAACACCCCAAGGACTTAAGGACTCGAGCAAACATGGCCACAAAACTAAGGATTTTATTATATGAACCCCTTTTAGGCGTGAATACTTATGCTTTATTAGGCACAAATACCCGGCTTAATCAGAGAATTTTTATATTTTTTTCTCAAACTTATCTAATCATCTTTCGCATAAATACTAAGGCTTGCCTAGGCCAAAGCACCTAGCTAATCAATAATTAGATTTGTTCATCTTTTAAAGATTTTTTTTCTTTTTTTCTTTTTTTATATAGGCATAAGAATCTTTAATTTTGAACCCTAAGTGTGTAAGTGCATAAAGTGTGCATATTTCATTAAGGTAAATATCAAGACTAAATTACTTTGACAATTTATGTTCCTAACCCTAAAAATCAAACAAATAATCTTATTTTGACCAAGTTTAAGAAATCCTAATTTTGATTTTTCTATCCTTAAATTGACTTAATTTCTTAAAAAATATGTCAAAATATTGTTTCTATTTTCAAAAAGTTTTTAAAAGTAAAGAAAAATGTTAATATTTTTTTAAAATAAAAAGAAAAACCTAAGTTATGTTAGAACCCTCCCCCACACCTATCTAATGCATTGTCCTCAATGTATGAATTAATGCATAGATGCATGAAAAAGAAGAAAGGGAAGGAAATATCACCTTAAGGTGGTGGTTCGATCCACGAAATGCGGCCCAATCGAATTTTCGTGGAGTTCAAAGGAATCCACCGGAAATCTCTTTTATATAACCTTCTAAAATGATGTATATATGAACATTTTTTATTAAAAATTTAACCCCATCTAATTTTCAAATTTCATAATTAATTCGGAGTTAATTTTGTCAACCGCCTTGTCCCAAAATGGAGTACGAAAAGATAGAATGATTGACTTGGACTCAGGAAGTACTGGAACTAATACTGACTCAGGAAAGTGAATTAAGTCAAGTGAAGGTTCAGGAGTCGAGATTGGCTCAGGAAGTGGGTCCAAATCAAGAAGTTGAAACTCAAGTCCACATTCAGTTTCCCACAATGGAATGTGACTTAATATTGGTGATTCAAGTTCAAGAATGACAGGTGTGGGAATCAAAACTGATTCTAAAATATTACTTAAGTCGGGTAACAAAACAGGAGTCAATATTGATTCGGAAATTTGAACTGGATCACAAATTTGAGAATCTAGGTCACATTTCTCATTGAGTTCAATTTCATGAAAATGAGAACTTGCCAATTTGTCAATAGGACTGTCAAAAGTGTGAAATTGGTCAAGTTCAATATGATGATCATCAAAGATGGGTGATTCAATTTCATAATGAATTGGCACAGGATCCAACGTTGATTCGGGAAAAAGATTGAAATCAGGTGAAGACACCGGAGTCATTATTGAATCAGGAAGTAGAATTAAATTACTAAGTTGAGGTTCAGGATCATCATATTCATTCTCAAGTTCAATTTCAGGAAAGGAATAACTTGACAAACTGTCAATATCATTTTCAAAATTTGGAGTTTGGGCAAGTCCAAATGATTGTGCTGAAATAGAACCTTATTTTCCAAAACAACATGACTCTTCAGCTCTAACAGAATGGTTAACGACATCAGAACTGGCCAAACGGTGAGAACGTAGAGTTTGGACCATCATATCTATGTCATGATTACAAGCATTTTGAGCCTGAGTCATGGCTTCAAGCATCTTTTCATAGTTGATAGGTTCATCGTTTTGTTGAAAAGATGAAGTGTTATTTTGGAATTGGTGGTGAAATTGTAAGTCCATCATCTTTTGTGATTGTTGTTTGGACTCACGCATACTCATTTCCAAAATTGATAGTTTTCTATTTTGGACTGGTGGAACTGAGTATGAATCTTGAGAATATTGTGGACAAGGTGGATAAGGAGGACAAGTTTGTTGAAAATTGGACTCGGGGGAGGTGAATCCCCACTGACTCTGTGAAGAGTTGAAATTATTCTGAACATTATGGTTATAAGATTGGGGGCATGGGTTATATTGATTCGGATAAGACCAATCTGGCACACTAGGTTGGTTAAAGTTATGATATGTCAGGTTGGTAATATCTGAAAAAGAGGTTGGTGTGTAATATGGATTACCATTAAAATTGGAAAAATTGTTGTTATAAGCCATATCACACAATAAAACACAATCAAAGAGAAAAAACAAACAAATAAACAAACAAAAAAGAAAAAATTCTAACCTAAGTTAAGTTAGACCTTTGACCTAGACGACTCCTAACTGGTTAGACTGTCCATAGGAGGTATAATGCAGACTTTGACAACAAGCTAATCAGCCAGGTCAGGGCAAGATTGGTGGGAGGTTATCCATCAAAGACGTTCCTTAATTAAGTAACCACCAACCTTCAGGCTTTCGGCCCTTAATCCCCTTCCTAAATACTGATTTGGCAGGAGCAAATTCCAACACTTTTCCCCTTAGGATAATCTCCTAATTGAGTTCGAGATGTCCCTAGGGCCAACGTCTACTCATTTTTAGTTAGGCTTAGGTTAGTGAGTGAGGAGATTGTTTGTGGGCTAAGGGAGGGTAATGACTTCCCCACCTTATCTTGTTTATAGGATAAGCCCTTAGATCAATTTAGTGCAGTGTACAAGAAAAGCAACACTTAAGCAATGTAAACAATCCAAAAGTGTTCTTATACTAGATGCTATGCACACGTACCTTTGCTCCAGCACTCTTCAACAGTAAATAAAAAATGTAATGAAATAGACACGTGCCTAAATGCAAAGTCTAAATCATTTTTTTACCATTTACAATCGTCATTTTACTGTTGAGGTTAGAAAGTAAATACAGTGAGACAAACAAGGAAATAAATGCTACAGATATTTAAACTACGCAATTCAGCCAACCTGCAAAAAATATAGGTTAGTAGTTCACTCAGTTTGCCACAAGACTGTAACAAATCTGAGGGCTTCTTGGCTCTACTTTCTTGAGCAGAGTCCAAGGGCACTTATGTGTCCACTGTAGCAAGAATTTCTTGTTGTTAAATTTGTAAAAAAATAAAGAAGAAAGTTAACCAAAAATGTAAACTTTAAAGAGAATTACTTACCATCCCTCCCCGGCAACGGCACCAAAAATTGATTGAGCTTGAACCTGCACAAAAATACGGTATTTAGAACTTCAAAATAGAGATGTGCAAGTGCTGAATTCTATCGCAATAGCAAGTGGCTATGCGGGTCGTGATCCACAAGGAGGGACTAGCGATGGAAACTGTTTAGTAAGTCTTCTTTTAAGATACAAAGTTTGGTTAAAGTTATTCTTTAGTTCCTTAAAAGAAAAAGAGAAAAAATAGGTTAAAGTTAAGTGAGGAAGAAAATGGTAGAATGAGAAGGTGGAGAAAATCAGAAAATGACATATACAAATAAATTGAAAAAGAGTGTAAAAGATTAGGAAGATGTGGTGTTGGTGATCTAAACTAAAAAAATAAAAGAAAAGAAAGAAGATTAAAGAAATACTTACCTAGTTTGGTTGATGACTTACCTAGAACCCTTACATGTTCTACCTTGCTTCGGTGGTGTTCAACGCATAGCCATAGGATCGAGCTCAGTCCCCAGTCGCATTACATCATCAAGACAAACAAGAATGAAATGATACGAGTCTTGAGGAGGAGAACATCATCATGAATTATCGTTGGCACTCATACAAACATTGTTATACTGATGCTTCTGGATCACTTGCATGCTCATCAAAACCAAAAGAGGTAAAGTAGAAAGAAGAAGAAGAAAACAAAAGTAAAGATTAACATAAAAAAAATTACCTTTTATTGCTTGCAGAAACGATGAAGAATGGAGGAGGGTACATTGGTGTCACTCTCAACATAAGCCTCTCTCTCTTACTTACATGAATCTCAATCTAACCTAAGCTTACATACAAATTAAAATTATATAAAAAGAAAACAAAAACCTAAACTACAAAGAGTGAAAAACTGGACTAATTCCTATCTCTGCATGATCGTCCCATTTTCAGTGAAAATCCTGCCCTTTTATAGGCAAAAACCCAGAGGGGAGAGGTGTGAGAAGACAGGGGAGCAAACGCTCCCCCTAACTCCCTAACAAAGCCGCAGAAAACACAGCCAAAGCCGCATTTCCGCGGCCTGGGTGTGGCTGGGTGGCCACACCTTGTTGGTGGTGCTCCCCGGTTTCTTGATTTGTAATTATCTTTATCTGGATTTGCAGTTTATGTCGGGATTTTGACGAAATGGCCTTTAATCCTTGGTTTCAACCGATCGATTCAGGGAGGATTCTTCTCAACCAGTTTTCAACTTCTCTGATATGCCAAGATTTAGCCCTGATTCGTTGATTTCGAATTTATTCTGAATTAAGTTAGGATTTGGTGGGCTTTTGGGCTCATTTCTCTTCACTCTCCTTTAGAAATGGGCCTGCAAATAAATTAAACATTTAATTAGAAAATGCAGAGTTTATTTATAATAAGTAGGAGAATATGATATTAAATGTGCAATATTAGTGACCAATCAGGAGATAATAGACTTTGAAGAGAGTCCACCAAAAACTCACTGAGAAGTTAAGAAATATGAATCTCATGAAATTATATGTCAGAGAACTCCATGTGATTCAGAACAAGATTTGTAAAGCAGCTTGTCAGAGGTATATTGTTAACGTGACAAGGATTTAGTTGCTGTTAGAGGTGTTTGAACATAATAGTAATTTTGAGTGAACCCGTCATTCTATTTAAGAGAATGATAAGTAGAGTTTAATCTGCTGGGGATATTAACCAGATTCGCAGGGATGTTGGTTTTATCCACAGGGGAGTAGGTTAGAGACTTACTATCAGAGGTTTAATGTTAACGTGATAGGTTTCACTCATCATTCCACTAGGGAAATGAATACCTTCTTATGTGATCCTACCATTCCATGGAAGGGAATTGGTAAGTGATATTGGAGAGGAATCATATGGGAATAGGTCCCTTAAGATTTTTAACAAATCCTCAGTTGTCAACAGATTTGATATACCTTTATTAACTACCATTTGAGTTTGGCTAGTCGTGCTATTCCCCTCAGCATGATCAGTTATCGAGGACTTATGTTGGGCTTAAAAGTCAACATTTTCCTCTATCCTTAGCCATTAGAGGCATTGAATCATTTTGTTACTTCGAGTAACGTAATACCTCCCCTAGGTTTTTACTCTGTAGGTAAGTTGGGGATGAATTCCGCAAGGTCGTTATCTAAAAATCTCGTTTTCATATTGGAAAGATTGTGCAAAAGGATACGTCACGAACCTTCTTCAATGAGTTCGGCTTGACAAGTCATCAGCTAAACTCCTTTGATCTCTTATTCGATCGGTCACCATGTTTTTGATATGAACATGGAAACAGTGGAAAGGTTCTGCAAGAGAATATGTCACGAAGCTTCTTCAATGAGTTTGGCTTGATAAGCCATTAGATAAACTCATTTGTGTTTGTCATTCGATCGGTCACCATTTGGTCAGTCACCACGTCTTAATATGAACGTTAAAATAGTGAAAAGGTTCTGCAAGAGAATGTATCACGAACCTCCTTCAATGAGTTTGGCTTGACAAGCCATCAGATAAACTCATTTGTTTGATAGGATCTTTTATGGTTGGGTCGAGCTTCAATCGATGAACAGGAGCAGGGAGGTATGCCACCATAAACCATCTGCCTGAAACTGTTGCTTCGACATGCTTGACTTCAAAATATGACCTATTCTTCTAAGTTAGGGATAGGTACATGCTTATATACTTAGAGAAGAGTGACAAGGCTAAAACAATTTGACACCTTGTTTCTTCTTCAACGTGACCAGTGTTCGATCGGCTCGACACTAGTTGACAATGAATTAGAGAAGAGTGATAAGGCTAAAAACAGAAGTTCATAACCTTGCTTTTTCTTTGATGCAACCGGTGTTCAATTGGCTTGACACTGGTTTATGGTAGTATAATCCCGTTAGAGAAAGAGAGGAGCGCTCTTTCTAAGTATCCTAGATCTGAAGGTCTTGATCAGAGGTGTAATGTTAACTTGATCAAAAGAAGAATCCTATCAAGGATAATACTTCTTTAAGAACTTGCCGTTGATTGGCATCATGAGCGTATCACCGTCTGGCGCTATAAGGCGATATGCTCCATTTGAAAAGACTGTTTCTATCACGAATGGTCCTTCCCATTTGGGCTGAAATTTGGCTTTGGTTTGCGCGTCATAATCATCGGTCATCTTACGGCTAAAACCAAATCTCCTTTCTGGAAAACCCTTTCCTTAACCTTCTTATTGAAGGCCTTCGAGATTCGCGCTTGATACAACTTATTATGTTGTTAAGCTTATCGTCGCTTCTCATTTAGGGCTTCGAGCTCTCGAAGACATAACCGATCATTATCCTCCTTTGTCATTCTGGTCATCAAGGTGACTCGTAATGATGACATCTGGATTTCTAACGGTATGACTGCTTCGCACTCGTATACCAGAGAAAAAGGTGTATTGTCTGTCTGGGTCCGAACTATAGTGCAGTGGGCCCAAAGACATTCACCAAGCCTCTCATTCCAGTCTCGCTTATGTGATGAAACAATTTTTTTGAGTAGCTTGATAATTATCTTGTTGAATGCTTTTGCCAAGTCATTAGCAACAGAGTTATAAGCAGTGGATGCCATATTCTAAATCCGATACTTATCACAGAACCGATAGAATACCTGGCTTATGAATTAGGGACCATTATCGCAGATAATCCGCCTAGGAACACCAAATCAATGGATGACATGGTATTTGATAAAATTAACCACGTTGGAAGTTTTAACTTCAACAAGTGGTATAGCCTCTGCCCACTTTGAAAAGTAATCAGTTATTGCTAAGATAAACCGATGACCTTTAGTTAATGAGGGGCTGATAGGCCCTATGACATCGATTCCCAATGCTTCGAGTGGCCACGAAGAACCAGTCGGATGAAGTAGCTCCGGAGGTTAATGTATAAAGTCCGCATGGATTTGGCAGGCTTTACACCTTTGTGCATATTTGATGGCATCGGCTATCATAGTTGGCCAATAATATCCAAGCCTGTGCAATCGACCTTTGAGCTTCGGACTTGGTTGATGAGGTCTGCATATACGGTCGTTCGCCTCTTTAAGCACTTCTTATGCCTCTGAGTTAGAAAGTCAACGGAGGAGGATACCGTCATATGAGTGATGGTAGAGTGTCTTTACTATTGGATCATAGTAGAAATGGAGAGACCTTTGTCTGATAGAAGCTGCTTCTTTAGGGTCATCCGGCAATATATCATGCAAAGCATAGTCAGTGAGGGAAAATCGCCAATCTCTTGGTTCAAACCCCATCGAGGTGATATGGACCTCCTTGGTTTTCAACACATGTTTATGACAAACAAGGTGTCGAGTTTTCACTGTAAGATGATATGTTGTGTCAATCGGTAAGGCTAATGTTGCTGCTAGTGTAGCCAGAGCGTTAGCCTTAGTATTTTGGGATCGGGACACATGACCAATATAAAAGCCATCAAATAAATTAGCCATTTTGATGACTGCATGATAATAAGGTACCAAATCTCCGTGGCGAACATCATATTCTCCTTTAACCTGGTAAATACTCCGTTTTGAATCACCATAAGCTTCGAGGTAGCGTACCCCCATTTAATGGGCGAGCTGGAGGCCAATGAGTAGAGCGTTATATTCCACTACATTGTTGGAACGTGGTTCCGTCAATGAAAATGCCCTAGAAAGGACATGGTTTTGTGGTGAGATAAATACAACCCCCACACAGCAATGATCTTGCCTTTAGTGCCTATTCTTGATACTCTATCAAAGAACATTTGCCATACTTCATCCTCTGAAGTTATATTAGGTTTGAAAATCTCATCTGGAATATCTCATGAAGTTTTGAGCTTTTCAAAACTGGATGAGTAGTCGGAAGTCTACAAGCGCCTGACCTTTAACTCCCTTCTGAGGGACAAAGAGCATGTCGTATTGAGACAGAAGGAGAGCCCACTTAGCTAATCTTGAATTTAGTGATCCTGATTTCGTCATGAGGAGACGCAAAGGATTCACTCTGAAAATGACATGTATGGTTTGGCCAACCAAGTAATGCCGCATCTTTTGAATAGCAAAAGATAAGATCTAAGCATTCCTTCTCAATGGGGTTATAGCGAGATTCAACTTCTATCAGAGTCCTGCTCAGATAATAAATGGCCTGTTCGTGATCATCATCGTTCTTTTGAGCAAGCAGGGCACCAAGAGAGTGGCCCATAGCTTTTACATAAAGCAAGAAAGGTTTTTTCTGATGTGCGAGCCACCAAAACTTGAGGTTTAGCGAGGTATCTTTTGATATCCTCGTAAGCTTCTTGACAGGTTTGATCCCATACAAAAGAGACACCCTTTTTCATGAGCCGGGTGAATGGTTGACAGTGGCCTGAGAGATTTGCGATGAACCTTCTGATATAGGCCAGTTTACTTTGCAGGCCCCTAAGCTCTTTGAGATTCTTAGGTGGATGTGCATTTTGGATAGCTTTGACTTTATCTGGGTCAAGATAATCCTTTTTGACGTGACAAAGAATCCCAAGAACTTGCCAGTCGAAACCCCCAAGAAGGATTTTGTCAAATTCATTTTTAATTGATGAGTTCGAATTATATCGAATATTATTCTCAAGTCACGCAGATGATCATTCTTATCACGACTTTTGATAGCAATATCGTCGACATAACATTCTACCATCTTTTGGAGGTGGTCGCGGAAAATTATACTCATTGCATGTTGATAAGTTGCTCCCGCCTTCTTTAACCCGAAGGGCATCACGGTATAGCAGTATACCCCTAATGGTGTCCGGAATGAAGCATGCTTCTCATCCGCTAGGTACATCTTAATTTGATTATACCCCAAAAATCGTCCATGAAAGACATTCTTTCGAATCCGTAGGTATTGTCAATCATGACATCAGTGATGGGCAATGGGAATTCGTCTTTATGGTAAGCTGTATTGAGATCGCGGTAGTCAATCCAGATCTAAATTTTTCCATTCTTCTTAAGAATAGGAACAATGTTAGTAACCCAATCTGGATGTTGTTCTTCCCGTATGAAACCACATGCGATGAGTTTATGGACTTCGGCTTCCATAGCTTCCATAATGTTTGGGCGAAATTGTTGTTGTTGTTGCTTGATTGGCTTGGCGTCAGGCTTGATATTCAGACGATGCATGGCTACTTGCGGATCAAGTCCGGGCACATCTTCGTAATTCCATGCAAAGACATTGATATACTCTCTTACAAGTATAATCAATTCTTCTTTCTCCGTAAGTGATAGGCTTTCACTTATAAAGATGGGTTTAGTGTGATCTTGACTACCCAAGTTAACCTGGATCACCTTGTCTTCAGTAGGTGATTCACGTTATTCGAATCGCTTTTCCCACTGGAAATCCAGTTGCTGAGCCCATAGTTCAACATCAATAGCTTCCGTAGGCCCCAAATGACTACTTGAAGTCATGTTAACGGAGAGATTCTCAAACATCGCTCCCACACTGACATCTGACTCCCATTTGGAGGAAGAGGCAAAGCGTGGCGGGATTGGTTTGTTATCTTTAGATCGAATCGATGTAGAAGGTCGAGGTATAACATATCCCAACCCCCTGTGTTTTTATCATAGTAATTTGCCGGTTTTCCTTTTGGCATGAAATTACGTAGAAAATCACGTCATCCTTTTTCGAAATTCAGGCCACTCCTGCGTTGCAAACTGTATCCCATTTTTCTCACATATGCTGTGCTGATCGTGCATAGTGGAAAAACTGCGGAGGCTCTCAGCCTGAACTCAAATCTGTGACCTCATACCTTCATAGTTGGGCTCTACCGAATATTATTGGGGATTGACTCCTTTTGGATGGAGGGATCACGAAAACGGATCCTTCCGCACATTCCAATGTATCTGACATGCTTGATTTATGCAAGGGCATGTGTAGAGAGCTATTGGCAACAGATTCAAACAATACGACACTCACAGGATAATCAAAGATAACATTGTCATTAATCACCCATTCATCTTCATCCTCAGAGGGATTATTACATTAAGGATTATTGAAACATGCTATAATTGGTTCACTAGCCAAAGTAGCTGTCATATCTCCTTTAAACTCTGAATCTACCTCATTGCCACTTTCGTCATTGTCAGGCAATAGTTCTTTTGATGTTTTACTGATTTCCTGATATAGGAGGGCATCAGTACAGTAGTTTTTCACCACTTTGAACGGTTGTTTCTCAGTGAACACTGTTTGTACCGTTGAATCATCCTCTACATATTTGAATCATTGGTGCAGAGTAAAGGGAACAATCCAGTTAGCATAGATCCAAGGTCGTCCTAATAATAAGTTATATGAAGTGTCAGCGTCAATGACATAACACGTCACTTCTGATTTCAGATTCTTGATTTGGCAACGGAGTCGAATCTTTCCAAGTGGGTGACTACTCCCTGTGTTAAAATCGTATATCGTCATAGTGGTTGCGGACAGCCGATACAGCGATATGCCAAGGAAGTAGAGGAGCCTTTTGGGGATAATGCTGAGTGCAGATCCTGGATCAACCTGTACCCTTTCGATGCATGTCGAACCGATGTATCCGGTATAGTACAAAAGTCGATCGTGTTTATTATCCTTAGAGCATATCCTCAACTGTGATAGTAATAGCAGGTACCTTCAACTGGACATGATGACATTCAGAACACGAGGGTTGAGTGTCATCCCTAGGGGTTTCTGGCATATGGGTCAGAAATGATTCTGAATTAGCCAGTGTATCCCTGAGTGCTTCTCTTGTCTCCTTCGAGAGACGAAGCAGCTCGTGTATGGTGATATGAGTGGGGATATTAGCCAGCTGGGCCAATATGTCAAAGCAAAAAGGGATATTAAGTCCCGAGCATGAAGGTTTCTTCAGGATATAGTCAAACCAGACTTCTTTCTGCTTCTCTTTTCCTGAGGTCGGGACCAGAGCTGGTATGGGTACTTGTACTAATGTCGTTTGCTATTGTGTCTCGTCAGTAATTTGCTCATACTGTTTTAAGTATATTTTCTGGATTGAGTACCCGTCGGCTGATGTGCATCGGCCTATGTTGTGCAGCATGCCTCTCACTTTCAGAATTGATAAGAGAAGCTATTGTCACATTGTCATCATCTAGTAGGATAGAGATAACATTGCAAGATTTGTCCTTCGACTTGGACTTCTTCGAATCCCATTGTTTGTCTTGGCATGGTCTGAGTGTATCCACATGATTTCTTCCGTTTTTAATGTCAAGGGGATGGACCCTTAGTCTCCTAACATTTAGCTGAAGGATCATTTATTTCCAGCCGTGCTTCAGGGATTAGAAAAGACCCATCAGGAACTGTGACTTTTAGGGTCTTGCAAGACTCGAGGGTCACCATTTTTGTAGTGACTTTCTTTTATTCCGACTTTAGCGTCGGAACCCCGGCATCGACCAAAGCCTAAATTTTGTCCTTTAGGATAAAGCACTTGTTAGTAGGATGATAATTCATCCTATGGAAGAGACAATAATTGGGATCGTTGGTGCGTCCCACTTCATTAGGGCGTCGAGCCTCTGACAGTTTCAATTTATTCTATTTGTGAAGTAAATGGAATATTGTGACCACCTGCTCATCTTTGAAGGAGTATTGTTTCAGAGGAAACTTCAACTCCTGATTCGTGATGCCGCTCTTCTTGGTCTTAGGAGGAACGTCCCCTGACAATTCGACGGACGTGGCCTCTTTCCCTTTGACTTGGGAAGATTTTACCATGTCACCACGCCCTTATTATTCATACTCCATTTGCCTTTAGGGGTAGATGGTTCAAACTTTTTAGCTTACTTTTCGGCTATTTCAGCTTGCTCGACTAATTCCTTTCACGTATGGGCTTTAACAGCTCCCATATGAATCTCTACTTGGTCAAAGAAGTTATGTCTATATGTCTGCAAGAGCATGGGTAATGGCATCCCTACTGGGCGCATTAGAAATAAATTTCTAAACCGCTCAATGTAGTCATGGATAGACTCTCCTTTCCTCCATACAGTAGAGAGATTATCCATGGTTGCCTCGGTGCGTCCTCGTAAAAATAAGAAAGAAATCAAGTTTCTAAGTCGATCCAAGAATTAACAGAGCCTGGAGGAAGGCTTCGGAACCAGTCATATGCTACCCTTTAGGGTGCCAATGAATAGTCTGGTCATGATAGCATCATTACCTACTACATTACCAGTGTGCAATCGGAAGTAGTAAATGTGCTGATTTGGTAAGCTCCTGCCATCATATGAGTGCAGCATTGGTGGCTTTAACTTTGAAGGATATGGGATTGAATCCATTCCATGGGGTAAGGACGGACCGACCCTACTTTCTTCAGTTCATCCCTTTGGGTTAGGGATGCGATCTGAGCTTGGATGCCTTTAAGAACTTCAACATCCATAGAAGACTTTCTTTTGACTTCTTAGTCTTAGGTTGCTTTTCATCATTATGTTCTTCCTCATTATGATTACCCTCGGTATCATTGTTATTTCGTGTAGTGAGGAGTTGATCATGGATCTGTTGAATGTTATCCAAGGCTTCATGCTGGGCGTTGGAGGTTTGCTCCTTAGCTTCCAACCATCGACGGAGGTCATCATTACCGTTATCAGCCATATGCACTGACACTCTATCCGTTCATATTGAGCTGACTGTTGCCAAAGAGGCATACCCACTATCTTCTCCCTTATCATCAGACCATTGGAATAAATTTCTCAATGGTTGTTGTGATGTTACTCCAGTCGAGGAGGATGGCTGTAGGGTATTGCTACCTGAGATCTGGTGCTTCGGATCCACCTTCTTCGTCTACCAAGACTTGGCCTAAGCCAGGGCTATAATCTGGGTCTGGAGAACTGAAGGAAGGGGAGTTAGCACCACGCGGCGCTCGTCTGCCCCTATGCAGTTCACGTCCCCTTCCGATCATGTTGACGGATGTAGAAGGCAGATCTGGTAGATTTCATGATATGCTCCATTTGTGATGCTTCACAAGAGCTCGCACCGATAGTCATTAAAAACTGACTGTCAGCTTGGAAGGGTGGTGGGCATTGGTTCTAGTAGGCAATGGACTGAATGGACCATCACCAACTGACACCCCACTTGTTCACAACAAGAGGGAGAAGTCTAGAGTAGTTCTAACTTCTGTATGTTCGTTAAGAACTCTCGTAGATCAGTGTTAACCGAACTTAAATGATCCAGAGCGGAGACTCGAGCGGATCGTGCATTGATATGTACAGGTGATTTTGAAATCAACTTTTTGCTTATAGTTCCATTTGTAGGGGCGGACTTAGCACCAGAGGGCTTTGGAAGCGAAGCACGGGACGATGCCTCATTCTTTGCATTACCGCAAAGGCGGTTAGCACTGCATAGTGCTTTAGTTCTAGCTTCGTGGATAAGAACTCTGGTAGCGCCCTTGTGTGCTGAAGCTGCATAAGCAACGCTATTAGCACCCAGGGATGATCCCTTAACTTTGCTCTGAAGAGTAGACTTCACGCTGGAGGATTTTGAGTGCGAAGCATGCTGTTGCTTTGTTCGTAGCCTTATTGCGAAGGTGGCTAGCACTGCAGAGTGCTTCAGTTCCAGTCTTATGGCTGAGAACATTGCTCGTACCCAAAGGTACTAGCGCTGAGTTAGTCAAGCCATTGGTAACTTCGCTCATGAGAACGAAGTTGGCGCAAGGAGTCACTGCTCCTGGATTAGGCGAAGGTAGACTTACCAATTTATCCTCGCGGCTAATAGCCTTGACGAAGCTGCTAAATCGGACAGGTAGCTTGCCTTTGTCTTCTCGTGATAGGTGAAGTTGTGATAGAGCTTCGCCTGAAGCATCACACGGAGCTTTCTGCCTTGGCCTCCACATCTGATTGGAAAGCGAAGATTTAGGTTCACAGGGAACCTGATTGGCCTTGCTTAAGGCACCTGTAGCTGCAGTGGAGGCTGAGAAGAGTTGGGACGAGGTCTGTCCAGTTACCTGCCCAGCTACGGCTAGCTTTTGTTCGGAAGCCTGGCCACCGAGATCTTTCTGTGCTTCCGAGTGCGGAGCACTGGACTTCCCCACAGAGAGCAATTCTTTGAATTTTCCTTGGTCGAAATGAATGACCAAGTTTTCAAAAATAATGGGATCAAGACTCTAATCGTTGCATTACGACATTGTCTCCTTGTTGCGCCAGAAGACGGATCTCCCCAGTGGAGTCGCCATCTTATTTTCCATTGAAAATTGGTTTGGGGGAAACTTACAAAAAGAGATCGAGGAGCGAAATTATAAGTATTTCTTTAAAAAAGAAAATTACAAGTAGATCTCCTCTGAGATTTCTGGAAAAATGTGCCGGTAGGAATCTGATCGGCGCCCAATCATTATATCCCTTTGACGATGCAATCGATCAGGTGATCAAGACTGCCTCCTAATAAGACTCCCTTCTCGCTTGGTTCAGGGAATCAGAGAACAGAAGATCAGTAGAGCCCTTTTGCTAGGAATTCTGCTCTTTTCAAGCTAATGTCCTCTCTATTCATCTATTTGCCTCTGTGTGTGTCTGTCCCTTGTTGAATCAGCAGGAACCTACTTATAGCCAATGGTGGGGAGTAACTGCCCCCTTAAATTTAGCAAAGCTGAATTAGTCGTTAGCTTCAGGCAAGGCTCGCAAATGGCCTTACCGTGAAGCTTTTTGCGAGCTTCTGGCGAAGCTAGAGGGTACGTTCGAATGTCCTCTTGCCATTATGGCTCAATCGTCTCCACTTAATGTGGGACGAAGTGGGCGAGTGTAGCCACCCACTTAAAGTGGCATTAATCTCACTAAATTAGTGGGGTTCACCAATTAATCCCTCGTGAGATTTTGAAACGGTCAATTTGATAACCTGACAAAGCCCACTGCGGAGCTTGATCATGCAAAGCTAGATCATGCTAAGCTAAGACTTAGCTCATAGCTTCAGGCAAAGTTACTTTTTAGAGCCTCGTGCGAAGCTAAGACTCATCCATAGCGGAGCTATGACTTAGCTAGGGATAGAGTTTCTCGCGCGAAGCTCTTGCATCAGCCTCCAGCGGGGTTAAATGGGAAGCTTCATGTGAAGTGATAGTTTAGCTTCAATGAATGAATGAATGTAAAGTAGATAAGATAGATAAGTAAAATAATCCCAAACAAAGAGATTTGTTTCGAGGTTCGAGCCACCGCTCTACTTCCCCACCTTCACCACCGTGAAGGATTTCCAATCCACTAGAACTTCTACCAAAGGAATTACAACCACTATTGAGTACACAACTTCCCACACACTTCTCTAATCCAGAGGTAGCGTAGCAACAATATAATAAGCACTGGGTGATCAAAAGACCACAAACTCTCTTGAAAACACTTCTTTACAAAACCCTAGAGAATACTATATAAGATTGAAGCTCAAGATTTTGTAAGTGAAATTTAAAAATAGAAGAGAGATTTTAAGAACCAAAACTTGAAGAAAATTCAGAGAATAAAAGCACTAAAACTGATGCAAAAAACTTTTTCTCAAGAAAGTACAAAACTTTGAATCTTTCAAATTGTTGTTGTAAAAACCTCTACCGTAAAGACCCCATTATATAGGGTTTTAGCAGAGCAACATAGAATAGTTTTACCAGCATAAAAGAACTAGAAATTGACCCTCAATTCAGCAAATCACGTTTTTAAAATCAAACATGTTTTAGAACAGATTTCAAAAATTAGCTGTTTCTGCCAAAACAGCAGACTCACGGTCGACCGACTATTCAAAATTTTGACTGTTATATCTTCCCAGTCGACCGATCGGTCGACCTGACAAACCGAGGCTAATCTGCTAATAGTCGGCCGACCGCAACAGGGACCGGTTGACAGCCCGGTCGACCAGGAACGTGCACACTCCCAATTGCCAGAACTCCGATCAACCTTGCGGTTGACCGTTCTAGCCTGTAATAGGCATGGTTGACCGCCCGGTCGACCGACCTTGGCCAAAACAGATTTGAAAACTCTTTTTGAAGATAAATAAAATTGTGAAATATTTTTATTTGGATTTTTGGAAGATAGGAAACATACATAGCTATTAGGTATAAGTTCTAAACTTGATAAAAATATTTTAGAAAATTTGGGAACAAAAATCATACTTTTGAAAAACGTGTATTTTGTGTATTTTTGAGCTTCAAACATATATACTAATCTTTAAGAAAAGCTATCTACAAGATGAGTCTACAAGCAGGCGTCTCTGAAACTTGATGTTGAGGAGTGATTGAGTTAGAGCCTAATATCTCATGCTTGAGCCATCAATACCGGTACTAACCTGAAATTCATTCTTGAACTTCTATTAGTACCAAATAGCTTTTATATGGTTTGTTATCATCAAAACACATAACCCGGGGATTGTAACCTTTGGACCAATAATCTCCCCCTTTTTGATGATGACAAAACATATAAGGTATAAAGCAAAATATAGGAAGGAAGGAGGTAAAATTTCCCCTCAAATGATGTTCTATTATTAAGTACAAAACATGAAACATATATGAGATAAACATCAAAACAAAGCAACAAACCCATATCATACTTCTCTTCCTTTTTGTCATACATCAAAAAGGGTATACAACCATGAAATTCATCAATCAATAATACAAACATTTAATTCACCACAAATAAAAGAAAATCTGTTAAGATCAAGTAGTTTAGTAAAAATATTTGCAAGTTGAAACTCAGTAGATACATAATCAATTTCAATATTATCTTTCTCATTATGATCTCTAAGAAAGTGATATCGAATCTCTATGTGCTTAGTCTTACTATGTTGATTTGTATTTTTAGTTATATGAATAGTACTAGTATTATCACAAAATATTTTAACATGGTCAAAATGCAAATCATAATTAAGGAGAGTATGTTTCATCCAAAAAACCTATGCACAACAAGCCCCAGCAGTAACATACTCTGCCTCGACGGTTGAGAGAGCTACAAATTTTGTTTCTTGGAAGACCATAAAATAAGACAATTTCCTAGAAACTGACATGTTCCACTAGTACTCTTTCTATCCACTCTACAACTTGCATAGTCAGCATCCGAAAAACTCGTCATTGAAATTGTCCAGTCTTCGGATACCATAGACCCATTCTAATAGTGCCCTTAAGGTATCAAATACGTTTTACCACAATCAAGTGGGACTCTTTAAGACAAGATTGTAATCTAGTACAAAGACATACACTAAACATGATATCCAGCCTATTAGCCGTTAAATATAACAAACTACCAATCATACTTCTATAAAGTTTTATTTCTAAACTTTTACCTTGTTCATCCTTGTCAAGTTTGGTTGTGGTAGCCATAGGAGTTTTGCTAGTCTTTGACCCTTTAAGTCCGAATTTCTTTATGAGTTCCTTTGTGTACTTGCTTGACTTATAAAGATCTCATCACTCATTTGCTTGATTTGGAGTCCAATGAAGTAGTTTAACTCTCCCATCATAGACATTTCAAACTTATTCTGCACACATGATTCAAACTCTTTACAAAATATTTCGTTAGTAAATCCAAAAATTATATCAATAATATAAATTTAAACAATAAGAATATCACTATTAACATGCTTAGTAAACAAAGTAGTGTCTACTTTACCCTTAATGAAACCATTTGAAAGAAGAAATGTTAAAAGTCTTTATACAAAGCTCTAGGAGTTTGTTTTTAACCATACAAAGGTTTATCTAGTTTGAAAATAAAATTTGGATGTATAGGATCAACAAACCAGGGAGGTTGTTCAACATATAATTCCTCTTCAATAAAACCATTTAAAAATGTGCTTTTGATATCCATTTGAAAAAGTTTGAAATTTTTATAAGAAGCAAAAGCAAGAGTGATCCGTATAGCTTTGACTCGTGTTACGGGTGCAAAGGTTTCCTCAAAATCGATTCCCTCGATTTGGGCGTAACCTTGGGCCACTAACCTAGCTTTATTCCTAACAACATTTCCCGACTCATCCACTTGTTCCTAAAAATCTATTTAGTACCAATTGTTGGTCTATTATGGTGTCTAGGAACGAGATGCCAAACTTGGTTGCGCTTAAATTGATTGACCTCTTCTTACATTGCAAACAACCAATATGAGTCGCCCTCGGCTTCGAGGATGTTTTTGGGTTCAATATGGAAATGAAAGCATAATGACCACACAAATTATGGAGTTTGGAGTGAGTAGATACCCCCTTTGATACATCACCTTGATGAGATCTTTGGGATGACTTGTAGCATATCTCCAATCTTTTGGAAGTGGTTGAGATGGTTCCACTTCATCCTCTTCAACTTCACCATTAAGTTTTTGCCTGTCTTCTTGGGTGGATGAATCCTTCAAGGATACTTTCTCTATGTCTTCACCTAAAGTGTCAATCTCTACAACATTCTTAACAAAAGTATCAGATTCTTCAAACTTAACATGCATAGATTCTTCAATTGTAAGAGATGATTTATTGAACACTTTATAAGATTTGCTAGTATTAGAATAACCAACAAAAATTGCTTCAAAAGCCTTAGAATCAAATTCATCCAAGTTATCTTTGGTGTTCAGAATAAAACATTTGCATCCAAAACTCGAAAATACGAAACATTTGGTTTTCTTGAATAGTAGATTTCAAAAGAAGTTTTAGAAGAATTTTTACAAAATAAATTCTGTTCGATATATAGCATGCGGTGTTTACGGACTCGGCCCATAAGTATTGAGGGAGCCCGTATTCACTAATCATAGTGTTAACCATTTCTTGAAGAGTACGATTCTTCCTTTCAACGACTCCATTTTGTTGTGGAGTTCTAGGACATGACAACTCATGCTTAATTCCATTTTCTTCGTAATAAGTAATAAAGGATTGGTTGATGAACTCACCACCTCTATCACTTCTTATGCGCAAATCGAAAAACCTTTTTCTTTTTCAACTCTTTTTCAAAAAATATTAAAATGCAAAAAAGCTTGATCTTTATGTTCCAAAAAGAAAATCCATGTAAAACAGGAAAAATCATCAACTAAAATAAAAACATAGCGATTTTCATTTAAACTTTTAATTTTAGTAGGACCAAATAAATCCTTATGGATCAATCCTAATGGCCTAGATGTCATGATATCCTTGATTGGTTTGGAAGAGGACTTAGTTTGTTTCCCAAGTTGGCATGCATTACAAATGCGGTCCTTCTTAAACTTCAAGTAAGGAATACCCTTTATCAATTCCTTAGAACTATTTTCAAAAAGATGGTCAAAAGATACATGGCCTAATCATCTATGCCATAACCATGAATCCTCATTAAAAGCATTTAAACATTTAGTTTTGCAATCTAGATTTTACATATTAATAATATAAAATCTAGTGAGAATACGATCATTGGTTTTATAATCAAAAATGTTACAAGAAGATCATCAAAAATAACTTTGAAACCACAATCACATAGTTGACTAATACTAAGTAGATTATGTTTAAGACCATCAATTAAAACAACATTTTTAATTAAGGGAGATGTACCAATCTTGATGTTACCTATACCGATGATGTTGCCCTTGGAATCATCTCCGATGGTGACGGTGCCACCTTCAATGTACCTTGATAGGGTTGGAAAATTGTTGATGTCCCATGCCATGTTCCTTGAGCAGCACTATCAAGGTACCACCTCTCCTTACGTCTCATAGTCTTGGTGTGTACCTATATCAAATAATGAAGTTGTTGGCTTTGGTACCCATATTTTCTTGGGTCCTATGATATTAGTACTTCAAACCCAAATATGATTATTAGTACCATTTATATGATCATAACAAAATTTAGTTAGATGACCATTTCGGCCACAATAAGTACATTTATAAAATCTCCTATAATTGAAAGCATGATGCGCATGATGAACATGTGGTTTATGAGCATGGTGAACATGTGGTGTATGAACATGCTTGATGTGTGTTTTAGAAGTGTGAGTATGTGTAGTATTGATTGAGATTTTTAAAGAATAGAAAGAAGTTCAGATTTCTTAGTCTCAATGCGAATCCGCTGTAGCAAGGGCTCAAGCGGGTCGTGATCCTCAGGGAAGGATGCGATGAAAGCTTTTCGACTCGATTCCTCTGTATGCTTCAAGTAAGAAAAGAGAGATTAGATTGGTGATGAAAATATGAGATTAAAGACGTGGTTTTGCTGATCTTCTACCACAACCCTATTGCAAGTTAAGGAGCTTGATCTTCATCTTAAGATTGATATGATTCACCCTAGGTCATTACAAATAATTCAAGCAAGAAAAATCAATGCTAGATTCATGCTAAGTTACATTATCTAAAAACTAAACTGTGGTTCATCCTAACATCTAGGTGCAGCCTAATAAAAGACGAATCTCAAACTTATGCTGTCCTAGTTCTTAAGTTGAAGTCATGAAAAGTCTTTTAATATGCAACCTAGATTAGGATTTCTAGGTATTTGTTTAATCTTCTAGAAAAATTGTTTTTTAATACCTAGGGTTTCGATAGATGTTCCTTAATCAGATCTAGGCTTAACTGCTCTAGGGTTGCTTCAAGAGTCTCAGCAAACCACTAGAGAGATTTAGTTCTTCATTATTTTTTTTCTTTTCAAATTATTTATTTTTTTTATTTTTATTTAATGAAAAAGATTGCAAAGAAAAGGAAAAGAAAACAAGAAGAGATCACAGATTAAAACTTCAATCAGAAAGATCACAAAATAAAATGGAATTGCAGAAAATAAATGAGAACAAAAGAGTGACCTTTATTTCAGATGAACCTCTGGTTACACAATCGTCTCCTTCTCCACAACGTACATGGAACGAAAAAAATTACAACTTGCTGAATAAAAAATGGCTAAAGAAAACCCTAGTCGTCTCTCGATGCTCTGTACGTTGCACTGCAGGGGGTATTTATAGGCGCAGAAGGAAGTAGAGTCCCATCACGACACTTCCACAAAAGTTGTTGCCCGGAGTCATCCAAAATGCCGCAGAAACGCGGCTTCTGCCGCGTTTCCGCGGCAAAGCTGTGGCTGTTGGCCACGCGCTTTGGCGCGTGGCCTCTCCTGGTCCGTCCATCTGAGCGCTTACTTCTGGAAGCTTGATCCTGGCTCTTTATGTTGGGATTTCGAGATAACTTAGTAATCAAGTTACCTTGATCTCAATTATCCCAAATCTCTTTTAAACGAATTTCCTTATCTCTGCACTCTTTTCATTCTCATCTGCAAGAGTTTAGGGTTGGGTAGAAGTCTATCCTTCCCTCATCTTTGATATTTGCAACCTTAGCCCTTTGTGTATTTGCATTTTGACTTCTTGTAATTGCGCTTTTACACCTGGGCTTCAAATGTGGGCTTTTGGGCTTCATTAAGCTTTATTTCTTATTAAAATAATACTTCGAGGCCTGCACACATTAAATAACGAAATATTAATAAATGTGCATTATAATATGAATAAATGTGCAAATGTGATGGTATATATGATGATAATTATGCATTTTTCACTACCTATCACACCCCCACACTTATCTTTTTGCTCGTCCTCGAGTAAAAATCAAAAAGAAAGAGAAAAATCTAACCTAGCTAACTCACTTTCGTAGGAATCACGGTTGCACTTAGCATGTGCAACAAGCCGTTAAACCCCTAGGTTACCCTAGAGGACGAGTGTTGTCTCGTGAGGGTTTTCAGCGGATTGCACCCACAAAATCCATAAAAAGGAAAATATTTGAATTATTATTGAAGAGACTAAGTAGTCTATAAGTTTTAGGATTATCATTTTTATTCATTCTTCAAACCTGGTCTTTGTAAAGTCAATTGTTATTCATTTTAGGTAAGGATTAAAATTGAATTTCTAATATAGTCTTTTTCGTTACCAAAAGTCATACGCACCCTTGTGAATCTAGGAATTCCTTAACTTGGACTCTCATGCCTCTTTATTATTTTTATAACATCATCTAATTTTCTTTCGTGTAAGTATCAAGGCTTCTTGAGGCCCTCATACCTAACTAATTGACTATTAGATGTGTTAATATATATATATAATATATATATATATATATATATATTTTTTGGCATGTATAACTCATCTAATTTTCTTTCGTATAAGTATCAAGGCTTCTTGAGGCCCTCATACCTAACTAATTTGATTGAGATTTTTAAAGAATAGAAAGAAGTTCAGATTTCTTAGTCTCAATGCGAATCCGCTGTAGCAAGGGCTCAAGCGGGTCGTGATCCTCAGGGAAGGATGCGATGAAAGCTTTTCGACTCGATTCCTCTGTATGCTTCAAGTAAGAAAGAGAGATTAGATTGGTGATGAAAATATGAGATTAAAGACGTGGTTTTGCTGATCTTCTACCACACCCTATTGCAAGTTAAGGAGCTTGATCTTCATCTTAAGATTGATATGATTCACCCTAGGTCATTACAAATAATTCAAGTAAGAAAAATCAATGCTAGATTCTTGCTAAGTTACATTATCTAAAAACTAAACTGTGGTTCATCCTAACATCTAGGTGCAGCCTAATAAAAGACGAATCTCAAACTTATGCTGTCTTAGTTCTTAAGTTGAAGTCATGAAAAGTCTTTTTAATATGCAACCTAGATTAGGATTTCTAGGTATTGTTTAATTTTCTAGAAAAATTGTTTTTAATACCTAGGGTTTCGATAGATGTTCCTTAATCAGATCTAGGCTTAACTGCTCTAGGTTGCTTCAAGAGTCTCTGCAAACCACTAGAGAGATTTAGTTCTTCATTATTTTTTTCTTTTCAAATTATTTATTTTTTTTATTTTTATTTAATGAAAAAGATTGCAAAGAAAAGGAAAAGGAAACAAGAAGAGATCACATATTAAAACTTCAATCAGAAAGATCACAAAATAAATGGAATTGCAGAAAATAAATGAGAACAAAAGAGTGACCTTTATTTCAGATGAACCTCTGGTTACACAATCGTCTCCTTCTCCACAACGTACATGGAACGAAAAAAATTACAACTTACTGAATAAAAAATGGCTAAAGAAAACCCTAGTCGTCTCTCGATGCTCTGTACGTTGCACTGCAGGGGGTATTTATAGGCGCAGAAGGAAGTAGAGTCCCATCACGACACTTCCACAAAAGTTGTTGCCCGGAGTCATCCAAAATGCCGCAGAAACGCGGCTTTTGCCGCGTTTCCGCGGCAAAGCTGTGGCTGTTGGCCGCGCGCTTTGGCGCGTGGCCTCTCTTGGTCCGTCCATCTGAGCGCTTACTTCTGGAAGCTTGATCCTGGCTCTTTATGTTGGGATTTCGAGATAACTTAGTAATCAAGTTACCTTGATCTCAATTATCCCAAATCTCTTTTAAAACGAATTTCCTTATCTCTGCACTCTTTTCATTCTCATCTGCAAGAGTTTAGGGTTGGGTAGAAGTCTATCCTTTCCTCATCTTTGATATTTGCAACCTTAGCCCTTTGTGTATTTGCATTTTGACTTCTTGTAATTGCGCTTTTACACCTGGGCTTCAAATGTGGGCTTTTGGGCTTCATTAAGCTTTATTTCTTATTAAAATAATACTTCGAGGCCTGCACACATTAAATAACGAAATATTAATAAATGTGCATTATAATATGAATAAATGTGCAAATGTGATGGTATATATGATGATATTATGCATTTTTCACTACCTATCACACCCACACTTATCTTTTTGCTCGTCCTCGAGTAAAAATCAAAAAGAAAGAGAAAAATCTAACCTAGCTAACTCACTTTCGTAGGAATCACGGTTGCACTTAGCATGTGCAACAAGCCGTTAAACCCTAGGTTACCCTAGAGGACGAGTGTTGTCTCGTGAGGGTTTTCAGCGGATTGCACCCACAAAATCCATAAAAAGGAAATATTTGAATTATTATTGAAGAGACTAAGTAGTCTATAAGTTTTAGGATTATCATTTTTATTCATTCTTCAACCTGGTCTTTGTAAAGTCAATTGTTATTCATTTTAGGTAAGGATTAAAATTGAATTTCTAATATAGTCTTTTCGTTACCAAAAGTCATACGCACCCTTGTGAATCTAAGAATTCCTTAACTTGGACTCTCATGCCTCTTTATTATTTTTATAACATTATCTAATTTTCTTTCGTGTAAGTATCAAGCTTCTTGAGGCCCTCATACCTAACTAATTGACTATTAGATGTGTTAATATATATATATATTTTTTTTTTGGCATGTATAACTCATCTAATTTTTTTTTCGTATAAGTATCAAGGCTTCTTGAGGCCCTCATACCTAACTAATTTGATTGAGATTTTTAAAGAATAGAAAGAAGTTCAGATTTCTTAGTCTCAATGCGAATCCGCTGTAGCAAGGGCTCAAGCGGGTCGTGATCCTCAGGGAAGGATGCGATGAAAGCTTTTCGACTCGATTCCTCTGTATGCTTCAAGTAAGAAAAGAGAGATTAGATTGGTGATGAAAATATGAGATTAAAGACGTGGTTTTGCTGATCTTCTACCACAACCCTATTGCAAGTTAAGGAGCTTGATCTTCATCTTAAGATTGATATGATTCACCCTAGGTCATTACAAATATTCAAGTAAGAAAAATCAATGCTAGATTCTTGCTAAGTTACATTATCTAAAAAAACTAAACTGTGTTCATCCTAACATCTAGGTGCAGCCTAATAAAAGACGAATCTCAAACTTATGCTGTCTTAGTTCTTAAGTGAAGTCATGAAAATTCTTTTTAATATGCAACCTAGATTAGGATTTCTAGGTATTTGTTTAATCTTCTAGAAAAATTGTTTTTTAATACCTAGGGTTTCGATAGATGTTCCTTAATCAGATCTAGGCTTAACTGCTCTAGGGTTGCTTCAAGAGTCTCTGCAAACCACTAGAGAGATTTAGTTCTTCATTATTTTTTTTCTTTTCAAATTATTTATTTTTTTTTTTTTATTTAATGAAAAAGATTGCAAAGAAAAGGAAAAGGAAACAAGAAGAGATTATAGATTAAAACTTCAATCAGAAAGATCACAAAATAAAATGGAATTGCAGAAAATATGAGAGACAAAGAGTGACCTTTATTTAAGATGTACCTCTGGTTACACAATCGTCTCCTCTCCACAACGTACATGGAACGAAAAAAATTACAACTTACTGAATAAAAAATGGCTAAAGAAAACCCTAGTCGTCTCTCGATGCTTTGTACGTTGCACTGCAGGGGGTATTTATAGGCGCAGAAGGAAGTAGAGTCCATCACGACACTTCCACAAAAGTTGTTGCCCGGAGTCATCCAAAATGCCGCAGAAACGCGGCTTTTGCCGCGTTTCCGCGGCAAAGCTGTGGCTGTTGGCCACGCGCTTTGGCGCGTGGCCTCTCTTGGTCCGTCCATCTGAGCGCTTACTTCTGGAAGCTTGATCCTGGCTCTTTATGTTGGGATTTCGAGATAACTTAGTAATCAAGTTACCTTGATCTCAATTATCCCAAATCTCTTTTAAACGAATTTCCTTATCTCTGCACTCTTTTCATTCTCATCTGCAAGAGTTTAGGGTTGGGTAGAAGTCTATCCTTCCCTCATCTTTGATATTTGCAACCTTAGCCCTTTGTGTATTTGCATTTTGACTTCTTGTAATTGCGCTTTTACACCTGGGCTTCAAATGTGGGCTTTTGGGCTTCATTAAGCTTTATTTCTTATTAAAATAATACTTCGAGGCCTGCACACATTAAATAACGAAATATTAATAAATGTGCATTATAATATGAATAAATGTGCAAATGTGATGGTATATATGATGATAATTATGCATTTTTCACTACCTATCACACCCCCACACTTATCTTTTTGCTCGTCCTCGAGTAAAAATCAAAAAGAAAGAGAAAAATCTAACCTAGCTAACTCACTTTCGTAGGAATCATGGTTGCACTTAGCATGTGCAACAAGCCGTTAAACCCTAGGTTACCCTAGAGGACGAGTGTTGTCTCGTGAGGGTTTTCAGCGGATTGCACCCACAAAATCCATAAAAAGGAAAATATTTGAATTATTATTAAAGAGACTAAGTAGTCTATAAGTTTTAGGATTATCATTTTTATTCATTCTTCAAACCTGGTCTTTGTAAAGTCAATTGTTATTCATTTAGGTAAGGATTAAAATTGAATTTCTAATATAGTATTTTTCGTTACCAAAAGTCATACGCACCCTTGTGAATCTAGGAATTCCTTAACTTGGACTCTCATGCCTCTTTATTATTTTTATAACATCATCTAATTTTCTTTCGTGTAAGTATCAAGGCTTCTTGAGGCCCTCATACCTAACTAATTGACTATTAGATGTGTTAATATATATATATATTTTTTTTTGGCATGTATAACTCATCTAATTTCTTTCGTATAAGTATCAGGCTTCTTGAGGCCCTCATACCTAACTAATTGATTATTAGATGTGTTAATACATATATTATATTTCTTAGTTTTCTTAGGCTTTCTAATCCACCCATGTAACGAACTTAAAGTCGATGACTCCCAAACCGGTTGGCTTTAGGGCACCAGGTGAGAAAACACCCCGCGGACTCAAATTCGAGTGAACTAGGCCCCAAAACTAAGGACTTTTTATTTAGAACTACCTTTAGGCGTGAATACCTATGCTTCTTGAGGCACATGTATCCAGCTTAATTGGTGATTTTATATTTTTTTTTTATGAGGCACAAGGTCTTTGTCTTAGAATCCTAGATATGTACTAGGAATGCACGTTTCATTAAGGTAAAAATTAAGACTAACTAATTATTCAATTTCTCCTCCTATACCTAAAATTTAAACAATTTATTTTTTTGACCATGTTTTTAGAAATCTTAATCATGATTTTCCTAATCCTTAAAACTAACTTAGATTTCTTTCAAAAAATAAGTCAAAGTATTATCCTTTTTATAACATTTTTTTTTATAATTTTTTTTTTTTTTGAGAATAACTATATTACATACCCTTCCCCCACACTTGTTTCATGCATTGTCCCTAATGTATGAATGAAATGTATGGATGCATGAACTGGCAGAAAGATATAATCACCGATACAGTGGGTCAAAAGACCCATCGCCGCATTAGCTTCCGGCACAGACTCCAAAAAGATTTTAGGACATTGACCATTTACCTTGAATGAATTGCCATTTTTGGGATCGTAGATCTCTATGGCTCCGTGTGGAAACACCGTCTTAACAATGAATGGTCCTGTCCATCTTGACTTTAACTTGCCGGGAAAGAGGTGAAGTCTAGAGTTGTAGAGTAAAACTTTTTGTCCTTGGACAAAAGTTTTTCTCGTGATGAATTTATCGTGAAAAACCTTAACTCTATCCTTCGCAATCTTTGCATTGTCGTATGCATCATTCCTCAACTCCTCTAGTTCAGAAATTTGTAATTTTCAAAACTCACCGGCCTTATCTAAATCGAAATTTAGCTGCTTAATTGCCCAAAGGGCCGGTGCTCTAGCTCGACAGGAAGGTGGCAAGCCTTTCCAAAGACCAGTCTGTAGGGAGACATTCCTAGAATCGTCTTAAAGGCAGTCCTATATGCCCATAGGGCATCCACCAGTTTGGTGGACCAGTCCTTCCTATTCTGATTCACAGTCTTCTCCAAAATGAGCTTGACTTGCCTATTAGAAACTTCTACCTGACCGCTAGTTTGAGGATGGTAGGGCGTAGACAACTTGTGAGTAATGGCATATTTTCGCATAAAAGCTTCAAAAGTTCTATTGCAAAAATGTGTGCCATTGTCGCTAATGATGGCTCGAGGGATTCCAAAGCGTGAGATGATATTATCTTTCAAGAATTTGACAACAACTTTGTTGTCATTTGTCTTACAAGGGACAGCTTCTACCCACTTTGACACGTAGTCTACGGCCAACAAGATGTACTTGTGCCCAAACGAATTAGGGAAGGGTCCCATAAAATCAATGCCCCATACGTCGAAAAGTTCTACTTCTATAATGGGATTTAGGGGCATCATATTTCGTTTAGAAATTCTTCCTATCATTTGACATCTTGTGCAAGTTTTGCAATACTCAAATGCGTCTCTAAACACAGTTGGCCAATAAAAGCCACTTTGCAGAATTTTCTCGGCAGTTTTGCGGGGACCAAAATGTCCACCGCAAGCGAACTCATGACAAAAAGCTAGCACACTTCTAGTTTCCTCGTCGGAGACACATCTCCTAATGATTTGGTCGCTACAATATTTGAAAAGATAAGGATCTTCCCACATGTAATACCGAACTTGAGACAAGAATCGGTATCTATCATGTTTAGACCAACTAGGTGGTGTTTGGTTTGTGACTAAGTAATTTACTATGTCAGCAAACCATGGCTCCTTAGAGATGGCTAGAAGTTGCTCATCGGGAAAATTGTCATTGATGGGCAGCTCGTCAGAAGGTGCGTTTGGCACACGAGAGAGATGGTCAGCTACGACATTTTCGACACCTTTTTTATCTCGAATTTCGAGATCGAATTCTTGAAGGAGAAGGATCCAACGAATGTGTCGGGCCTTCGTATCTTTTTAAGCATAAGGTATCGAAGAGCAGAATGGTCAGTGAAAATCGTGGTCTTGGTCCCAAGTAATGGTCGGAATTTCTCCAAAGCGAACACTACTGCCAAGAATTCCTTCTCGGTTGTAGTATAGTTCATTTGGGTGTCATTGAGCGTCCTACTCGAATAATAGATCACGTGCTGCTTGCTGTCCTTACGCTGTCCTAAGACAGCACCTATCGCAAAATCTGAGGCATCGCACATGATCTCAAAGGCTTGGACCAGTCCGAAGGTGAGATGATAGGAGCAGAGATAAGCTCCATTTTCAATTTCTCCCATGCACTATGGCACCTATCATCAAAGATGAAGGACACGTCTTTAGCTAGAAGGTTTGTAAGGGGTCTAGCAATTTTGCTAAAGTCCTTAATGAACCTACGATAAAATCCGGCGTGTCCTAAGAAAGACCGAATGTCCTTCACGCATCGCGAAAGTGGAAGTTTCGCTATGATCTCCACCTTGGCCTTGTCTACCTTAATCCCTTCCCTAGATATCTCGTGACCTAGGACAATCCCATGTTGCACCATGAAGTGACACTTTTCCCAATTTAGGGTCAAGTTCTTTTTGGTGCACCTACTCAGCACTAGCTCCAAGTGATGGAGACACTGGTCAAATGAATTTCCATAGACGGAGAAGTCGTCCATGAAAATTTCTAAAAAACGCTCAACCATATCAGAAAACAGGCTTAACATACAACGTTGGAATGTGGCGGGGGCATTGCACAAGCCGAAAGGCATTCGACGGTAGGCAAATGTCCCAAATGGGCACGTGAACGTTGTCTTCTCTTGATCCTCCGGGGCTATAGGAATTTGGTTATACCCTGAATAACCGTCCAAAAAGTAGTAATACTCATGACCTGCTAATCTTTCCAACATTTCGTCAATGAAAGGTAGGGAAAATGATCTTTCCTAGTGGCTGTGTTCAACTTGCGGTAGTCTATGCATACTCTCACCTTGGTAGGCAATCGTGTTTGCACTAACTCATGCTTGTCGTTCTCTACCACAGTAAAGCTAGACTTCTTAGGGACCACATGCATTGGGCTAACCCATTCGCTATCGGAAATGGGATAAATGATCCCATTATCTAACAGTTTCACTATTTCGGCGTGTACAACCTCCTGCATGAGTGGGTTTAGCCTACGCTGTGGATCCCTCTTCGGTCTAACCCCTTCCTCTAGATGGATACGATGCTGGACTATCGTAGGGCTCAGTCCCTTGATATCTGCCATAGTCCAACCAATGGCTTCCTTATGTCTCCTAAGGGTTGCCAGCAGGTCCTCCTCTTGCCTATTGGTCAAATTAGATGCAACTATGACCGATAACGTCTCTTGTTCACCTAGGTAGGCGTACTTAAGATGTTTGGGCAAGGCTTTTAACTCCAAAGAAGGAGTTGGCTCGATGGGTGGAGGAGTTAAGCTAGAATCTCCCATCTCTATAGAACTCAGATTTGATTCCCATTCGATCTCATCAAGACTGATATCACTTGTTTCTAACTCTTCCTCTTCCTCTAACTCAAATATGATTTCATCATTATGCTCACTCGTCATGTTCTCAATGGAGTTAACCTCAAAGGGTTGGTCGGTCACATCGTAGGGATGCTTTCCTAGGTTGAAAACATTGACTTCCTTGGTCATATCCCCAAAGTCAGTCTCATGGAACCGTTTCTACAATTTATAATTGCATTAGCGGTTGCTAGGAACGGTCTTCCTAAGATAACGGGAGTTTGGGACCTAGGATTAGACACAGGTTGTGTCTCTAAGACAATGAAATCTACTGGGTAAATAAATTCTCCTACCCGTATGAGAACGTCATTGATTTCTCCCTTAGGAACTTTGATAGAGCGGTCAGCCAACTGAATAGTAACTTGGGTAGGGTTGAGTTCACCTAATCCAAGTTGTTGATACACGGAGAAAGGGAGCAAATTGATGCTGGCTCCTAAATCGAGGAGTGCTCGATTGATTTCGGCTCGACCTATGGTGCAAGAAATGGTGGGGCAACCTGGGTCCTTATACTTGATAGGGATCTGGTTGGACAGTAGCTCACTAATGTTAGTGGGTAGAAAAACCTTCTTAGGCACATTAGTCTTTCTTTTCTTGGTGCACGTGTCCTTAATGAATTTGGCATAACTAGGGACCTGTTGGATTGCATCAAGAAGTGGAATGTTGAGCCTAACTTGATTGAACACCTCTAATAATTTCTCCATATGTGCATTGTTGTTGCTTCTAAGCCTATTTGGAAATGGAGCTATAGGCTGGTGCATCTGACCTGCTGACTTTTCAGCTTCAGTTTCATTGGGGCTGGATGGAGCAGGAGTGGAGCTAGATGGAATGGAAGTGGAGCTAGGTGGAATGGATGGCTGAGATGGATCCGATGGCATGGATACTTGATTATCAACTTGTTTCCCCGATCTGAGTGTATGAACCATATGACACTGATTTGGGTCTTGAACCTCATTGGCTGGCCTAGGATTCCTAGGGTTTGGCAATGGTTGACTTGGTAGGGTACCCTTCTGTCTCTCTTGTTGGTTCAATTGGATCTCTATCCTAGTTAAAACTTGAGCCAGCGTGTCGTGGCTTTTGACTAGGGTATCCACCTTTCTTTCCAAATTTGAAAGTCTTGTCTCCATTTGTGAATTTTGGAAAGACGGTGGAGGATTTTGACTAGGGAAATTTTGTTGATAGGGTGGATTTTGGAAATTGTTGGAGAATTTTGGCCTATTTTGATCATTGTTGCTCGGGCCCCACGAAAAATTGGGATGATTTCTCCAACCAGGATTGTAGGTGGGCGAATAAGGATTGTTGGCGGGCCTTGTGAAGGCCGCACTCATATGTTCGGGCAAGCTTTGAGGCGCGATGAAGACAGGACATTCCTCGAACACATGGTTCATATCTTGACAATAAGTACAGCCCGCCGAAGATGTTGGGCTGACTTGGTTCACAGAGACTGGCTCTTTAGTTTCAAGAGCCTCTAGTCTGCGCATAACAGCAGCTAACTTAGCATCGGTTGCTACGTTGGCCTCAATGGAATGGATACCTCCTTTAGAAGAAGTAGGGTCATTAGTCCTAGATTTTTCAGGAGTAGGGTCCCATTGGATGGATTTTTCAGCTAATTCCTCAAACAATGTCCATCCTTCATCTTCATTCTTTTGCAGAAATCCTCCTTGACACATGGATTCTAACAGTGTTTTAGTAGAATAATCTAATCCATCATAGAGAACTTGGCAAAGTCGCCATTTCTCTATCCCATGGTGAGGACATTGGGCAAGGAGATCCTTAAAACGCTCGAAGTATTTCCAAAAAGGTTCATTGGCTGTTTGCTTATACTGGAAGATATTCTTCCTAATCAGTGCAGTCTTGTGAATGGGATAAAATTTCTTTAAGAAGGCCTTAATGAAATTATCCCAAGAAGATATTGAACCGGCCTCTAGACTGTAGAGCCATTCCTTTGCTAAATCCTTCAAAGCAAAAGGGATAAACCTAAGTTTGATAGCATCGTCTCCTAACTTAGGTATATTCATCATGAGACATACTTCTTCAAATTCCCTTATGAAGAAGTATGCATCCTCAGATTCAAGTCCATGAAATTTGGGAAGAGTGTTGATGTATTGTGGCTTGAGTTCAAATGGGTCAACACTTTCAATAGTGAGCTGGATGCAATAAGGAAGAGAGGTTCTAATAGGATAGAACCTATCTTGAAGTGACTGTGGTTGTGCCATGTGTGAGTCGGGCTTGAGCTCGGGTGGTGAACTAGTTCTAGTTAGCCTGGATGTAAGTGGGTCTCTCGACCAAGCGGTCATGCACAATCAACAAACAAGTTCACCCAATCAATCAAAAAAAAGAAAAACAATCAAAAATCCTAATCTAGGGTAAGCCTTGACCTAGACGACTCCTAACTTTAGACTGTCCTTAGGAGGTCTACTATCGACGTTAACCACAAGCTAATCGGCCAGGTAGGTGGCAAGACCAGTGGGAGGTTTTCCGTCAGAGACGTTCCTTAATTAAATAACCACCGTTCTTCGGGCTTTCGGCCCTCAATCCCCTGCCTAGACACCGATTTGACAAGAGTTAATTTCGAACAATTTTCCTCCTTCGGTCAATCTCCTATTGAGTCCGAGTTAACCTAGGGCCAACGTCTAGTCAAATTTTACTTAAGGTTAGGGTTGTGAGTGTGACGGATATGATTTGTGGGCCAAGGAAGGGTGATGAAATCCCCACCTTATCTTGCTTATGGGTTATGCCCTTAAGATGAATTAGTGTACGTGTAAAGCTGTAGAAAAGTAATCACTCAAGAAAGCAGTAAACAACCAAGAGTGTTTCCTAATCTATATGCTATGCAAACGTACCTTGTCGCCAGCACTCTTCAACAGAATTAAAAAGAATTAAAATAGACACGTGCCCTAAATGCAAGAGTCTAAAAATTTTTTTTTTTTCAACAAATGGGTTAATGTTATTAATTAGCAGTTGCAGAGTGATAACAGAGAAATTTATCACAGAAGTAAGTAAATTTTGCAATGCAGAGCAACCTGCAGAAAAGTAGGTTAGTAGTTCACTACTACTGCCGCAGATCTGCGGCTTTTGCCGCGTTTCTGCGGCAAATTAGCAGGTCCAGGTGCTCTGCCTTCGAGGGCAGAGACACTGGATTGCTGTATGTCCTTGCTGCTACTCTGTTTTGTTTCCTGTTCTCTGTACCTGCAACAGAAAGAATAAAGAATGATTAGAACAAGGAAATCGTGCCATTCCTTCCCCGGCAACGGCGCCAAAATTTGATTGAGATTTTTAAAGAATAGAAAGAAGTTCAGATTTCTTAGTCTCAATGCGAATCCGCTGTAGCAAGGGCTCAAGCGGGTCGTGATCCTCAGGGAAGGATGCGATGAAAGCTTTTCGACTCGATTCCTCTGTATGCTTCAAGTAAGAAAAGAGAGATTAGATTGGTGATGAAAATATGAGATTAAAGACGTGGTTTTGCTGATCTTCTACCACAACCCTATTGCAAGTTAAGGAGCTTGATCTTCATCTTAAGATTGATATGATTCACCCTAGGTCATTACAAATAATTCAAGCAAGAAAAATCATTGCTAGATTCTTGCTAAGTTACATTATCTAAAAACTAAACTGTGGTTCATCCTAACATCTAGGTGCAGCCTAATAAAATACGAATCTCAAACTTATGCTGTCCTAGTTCTTAAGTTGAAGTCATGAAAAGTCTTTTTAATATGCAACCTAGATTAGGATTTCTAGGTATTTGTTTAATCTTCTAGAAAAATTGTTTTTTAATACCTAGGGTTTCGATAGATGTTCCTTAATCAGATCTAGGCTTAACTGCTCTAGGGTTGCTTCAAGAGTCTCAGCAAACCACTAGAGAGATTTAGTTCTTCATTATTTTTTTCTTTTCAAATTATTTATTTTTTTATTTTATTTAATGAAAAAGATTGCAAAGAAAAGGAAAAGAAAACAAGAAGAGATCACAGATTAAAACTTCAATCAGAAAGATCACAAAATAAAATGGAATTGCAGAAAATAAATGAGAACAAAAGAGTGACCTTTATTTCAGATGAACCTCTGGTTACACAATCGTCTCCTTCTCCACAACGTACATGGAACGAAAAAAATTACAACTTGCTGAATAAAAAATGGCTAAAGAAAACCCTAGTCGTCTCTCGATGCTCTGTACGTTGCACTGCAGGGGGTATTTATAGGCGCAGAAGGAAGTAGAGTCCCATCACGACACTTCCACAAAAGTTGTTGCCCGGAGTCATCCAAAATGCCGCAGAAACGCGGCTTTTGCTGCTTTTTCGCCGCAAAGCTGTGGTTGTTGGCCACGCGCTTTGGCGCGTGGCCTCTCCTGGTCCGTCCATCTGAGCGCTTACTTCTGGAAGCTTGATCCTGGCTCTTTATGTTGGGATTTCGAGATAACTTAGTAATCAAGTTACCTTGATCTCAATTATCACAAATCTCTTTTAAACAAATTTCCTTTTCTCTGCACTCTTTTCATTCTCATCTGCAAGAGTTTAGGGTTGGGTAGAAGTCTATCCTTCCCTCATCTTTGATATTTGCAACCTTAGCCCTTTGTGTATTTGCATTTTGACTTCTTATAATTGCGCTTTTACACCTGGGCTTCAAATGTGGGCTTTTGGGCTTCATTAAGCTTTATTTCTTATTAAAATAATACTTCGAGGCCTGCACACATTAAATAACGAAATATTAATAAATGTGCATTATAATATGAATAAATGTGCAAATGTGATGGTATATATGATGATAATTATGCATTTTTCACTACCTATCAAGTATGAATGTGTTTCTTTGAAGCATTTTTCTTTGAAAACGTGTCTTCTAATTTAGCTTTGTTGAACTCACATTTCTTTAAACATTTCCCAAATTTTTGATTTTATTTTTAAGATAGAAATTTAATTTTCATCAATCTTGGGAAATGATTGGTTGCTAATGTTGCATATTTAATGTCACATTTTCATACTTATTTTAGAATAAAAGCCTGCATTGTCTAAATTATTTGTTTAATTTATTTGCAGGCCCAATCCTTAAGGAGATGAAGAGAAATGAGCCCAAAAGCCCACCAGAATTCTGAATTAAATCAGAGTTAATTCGTACACATAAAATCAGGGCAAAATCAAGAGGTTGAAACCGGTTGAGAAGAATCCTCTCAAAATCGATCAGTTAAAGCCAAGAATCCAAGGCCATTTCATCAGAATCCGGAGCTCAAACGACAAAAACCAACAAAGTATAAAGCCAGAAGAAACCCCCGGAGAGACCCACCAACAGGGTGTGGCCATCTGGCCACGCCCTGACCGCGGAAACGCGGCTTGGGCCGCGTTTCTGCGGCAATCCTGGGGAGTTAGGGGGAGCGTGAATTCCCCCGACCTCCCCGGGATCTTGGTGGTTGGGTTTTTTGCCTATAAAAGGCCATTAGTGCACTGAAAATGGAGGTCAAGGCAGATTAGGATTTAGCCTAGTTTTAATTCTTTGTAGTTTAGGTTTTTCTTTTCTTGTTATGTAATTTTTATGTAACTTAGGGTAGAAGAAGATTCATGTAAGTAAGAGAGAGAGAGGCTGAAGTTGAGAGTGACACCGACGATGTACCCTCCTCCTTTCTTCCATTGTCTCTGCAATTAATAAAGTAAAAGTTCTTTTTATGTTTGTATTTTCATTTGTTTCGTCTTCCTCTTCTACTTTACCTTGGTTGTTGCTGTTGAGTGTACAAGTGAATTCCAAAGCAAGTATAACTAAGCTACGTGAGAGCCAGCGATAGTTCATGAAGACGTTCTCCTCTTCCAAGATCCGCATCACTTCGTTCTCGCTAGGCGTGACGATATAATGTGCACGGGGACTGAGCTCGAGCTTATGATCTATGCGTTGAACGCCTCAGAAGCAAAGGTAGAACATGCAATGGTTTCCAGGTAAGTCATCACTCAACCTCGGTAAGTATCTCTTTCCTTTTCTTTCCTTTCTTTTCTTTTCTTTCTTTAGTATAGATCAACACCACCTCCTCCAACTCTTTCTTCTCACTTCATTATACACAGTCGCTTTTCTGTTTTCTGATTTTTTACCTTCTTCAATCTTTCACTTTCTTCTAACTTTAACTATAACTTTCTTTTTCATTTTTATAACTTTAAAACAGAGAAGAATCTTCGTTTTCCTTTTTATAACGATTTCAATAAAACTATAAACGCTTCCATCGCAACCCTTAACTTTAACCATTAACTTTCTTTTACTTTTTCGTAACATAAAACAGAGAAGAATCTTCATTTTCCTTTTTATAACGATTTCAATAAAACTGTAAACGCTTCCATCGCAAACCCTCCTTGTGGATCACGACCCGCATAGCCACTTGCTATAGCTGAAGAATTGAGCACTTGCACACTTTTTTTCTTAAGTTCTTTAATCTCGTATTTTTTGTGCAGGTTTAGCCTCAATCAAATTTTGGCGCCGTTGCCGGGAGGGTAAAACGGTTTTTATTGAAATCTGAATTTTTATTGCAATTTTTTAGAACTAAACAAATTTTCTTCTCTGTTGCAGGTTACAGGGCAAGCAAAGCAGGAAAATAAGTTTGCAGTGACATATAAGTGGTATTGGCCTCTGCTCTAGAAAGCGGAGACCCATTGCCCTCTGAATTGCCGTGTTTCCACGGCAAAAGCCGCGGATCCGCGGCAATAAAGAGTTGACTACTAACAGATTTTTTGCAGGGCTGCTAGCTTTGCAAATTCTAGTTTGCTGCAACTTTAATTTTTTATATGCCATAACATAAGCCTGCTAATAATCAACAGTAAATATTTGTTGAAAAGAAAAAAAATTGATTAGACATTTGCATTTTAGGCACGTGTCTTTTTAATTCCTTTATTTTTTACTGTTGAAGAGTGCTGGAACAAGGTACGTATGCATTGCATTTAGCATAGGACTCACTTCGTGGTTGTTTATATCGCTTTGAGTGAATCTTACATATCTTATACACTTGCACAAAATTATTTTAAGGGCACTAACCCATAACAAGATAAGGTGGGGATTTAATCACCCTTCCTTAGCCCAAAAATCAGATTCAAGCACTCACTAACCCAAGCCTAACTAAAATTGAGTAGATGTAGGCCCTAAGGACATCTCGGACTCAATTAGGAGATTATCCTAAGGGAGAAAAATGTTGGAATCTAACTCCTGCAAATCAGTGTCTAGGAAAGGGATTGAGGGCCGAAAGCCCGAAGTTGGTGGTTATTTAATTAAGGAACGTCTTTGACGGAAAACCTCCCACCAACCTTGCTCAGACCTGGCTGATTAGCTTGTGGTTAAAGTCTACATTAGACCTCCCGTGGACAGTCTAACCAGTTAGGAGTCGTCTAGGTCCTAAGTCTACCCTAACTTAGGCTAGAATTTTCTCTTTTTGTTTGTTTATTTGTTTGTTTTTCTTTGTTTGTATTCTATTGTGTGATATGGACTATAATAATAATTTTTCAACTACAATAATAATCCATATTACACACCGACTTCATTTTCGGATATTACCAACCCGGCATATCATAACTTTGACCAACCTAGTGTGCCGGATTGGTCTTATCCGAATCAATATGACCCATACCCCCATCTAATAACTATAATTTCCATAATGATTTCAACTCTTCACCGAGTCAGTGGGGATTCACCTCCCCCGAGCATAATTTCCAACCACCTTGCCCTCCTTCTCCACCCAGTCCACATTATGTTCAAGATTCATACTCAGTTCCACCCGTCCAAAATAGGAAACCATCAATTATGGAAAGGAGTATGCGTGAGTCCAAACACAAATCCCAAAATCTGATGGACTCACAATTTCACTATCACTTCCAAGACAATTCTTCATCTTTTCATCAAAACAATGAACCTATCAACTATGAAAAGATGCTTGAAGCCATGACTCAGGCTCAAAACACTCGTAATCGTGACATAGATATGATGGTTGAATCTCTACGTTCCCACCGTCCTGTTGTCACTAACTATTCTGTTAGAGCCGAAGAGTCATGTAGTTTTGGAAATCAAGATTCCATTTCAGAACAACCATGTGAACTTACCCAAACTCCAAGTGATATTGATAGTTTGGCTAGTTTTCCTTTTCCTGAAATAGAACTTGAAAATGATTATGATCCTGAACCCAACTTAGTGATTCAATTCTATTTCCTGATTCGATTATGACTCCGGTATCTTCACCTGACTTCAATCTTTTCCCGGAGTCAACATTGGATCCTATACCAATTCATAAAGAAATTGAATCACCCATCTTTGAGGATCATGTTGAACTTGACCAACTTTACAATTTTGAAAATCCCATGGATAAATTGGCAAGTTCTCCATTTTTTGATATTGAACTCAATGAGATATGTGACCTAGATTCTCACATATGTGATCCAGTTCAACTTTCTGAAACAATATCGACTCCTGTTTTATTACCAAACTTGAATAATATTCTAGAGTCAGTTTTGATTCCTTCACTTATCATTCCTGAACTGGAATCACCCATATTAGGTCACATTCCATTGTTGGAAATACATGTGGACTGGAGTTTTAACTTCTTGACTTGGACCAAATTTCTGAACCTATTTCTATAAATCACCTATAGGGGGTGAATAGGTGATGGCTAATCTAATGGACACTTAATGATGAATGATGCAAATAATGCGGAAGCTAAAAACAATTATGACCTAATTAAATCTTTTACACTAAACACCACGTATAACCAAGAGTGTTGCCGAATTCCCGTGAAGGGCTCTGGACAAACTCCTCTAGATTCCCCTTGAATGGGTTTAGGTGCCGCGTTGGCTCTCTTGGTTGAATACAAGTGTTAATCAATAATCCCACGCAAGTATATCAATATGAGCACAAGGAATATCATGCATATAAAAATGAACACAATAAATAACATGCAAGATATAACAAGAGACAAAGAGAGAGAGAGAGAGAATAGCAATCGCAAACACAAGGTATGTTTCGAGGTTTGAGCACACTTGCTCTACATCCCCGCCTTCGACACACGAAGGATTTCCACTATGCAAGATCCCAATGGATCTCTCCTCGGTGCCGCAACACCTACAAGCCCTCGGACTCCTAGTCCCGTACACACCGCAAGCCCACCGGCCCGCCGAGGCCGCACCTCAAACAACAAGAGTTCGCACCCGAACCCTAAACAACGACGAGCACACTTGCTCGTCTCCTAAAAGAACAAAGAAAAGATCTTTGGTGATCACAACACTTTGATCACCTAAAGCACTCTCACTACAACACACCTATAGGATGAATAATCAATGGATGCTCAAGTGTGGTGTGAGAAAAGCAAGGATGTGAAAGGTGGAAAAAAACTCAAGAAATCTCTTTAACACTCTTGATAAATTCTTCCCTTTAGATTGGAAGTATTTGCACTCAAATTTGTGGAGAAAACCCTTTAAATGTCTGGGAAAAACTGGCACTAAGATCCAAAACTCCAATCTTGTATCAAAACAATGATAAGACCCCCCAATTTATAGGCCAGAAAAATATAGCCGTTGGGATCTGTCAGTACTGCCGGTCGACCGGCCCGGTCGACCGCCAACGGTCAAATTTCTGACCGTTGGAGCCACGGTCGACCGGTGCGGTCGACCGAACTTCCAGAGAGCACTGCTCTCTGGAGCGGTCGACCGGCACGGTCGACCGTCTACCAGTACACACAGGCGTGCACGTTTGTGCACGTCGGTCGACCGGCCCCGGTCGACCGACTTCAGGTATAGTCGACTAGTTAGGTCGACTAGTCGACTTGGCTGAAGCCTGAAACAGTTTTTTCTGAGATAAAAAATTTGTCTTTTTGGCTCATATAAAATCCCATAAAATACATAAAAATCTACAAAAATAGTTTAACCAATATACTTTGATATACAAACATGCTTGCACAAAATCAAGGCATGTTATAAAGATTGGACTATTTTTGTAACTTGGAAATATTTGGCTCAAGATAAAAACTGATTTTCCAAAACATGTTTTTCCAAATCTTCATCAAATACAAAAACAAGATATACTTTTAAGGTATAGTGTGTATGGATATGATCCACTACACAATCATAATACAATATCTATGTTTTTGTCATAAAGCTCTAAATAAGATTTTGGTTTAAAGATATGAATATAAGAAAATACCAAAATCCAAATAAGTATTTTTCCAAAATGAAAAATCTTTTCTAAGCTAAAAAATCTTTTATGAAAAGACAATAAGATCAAGAGTGTGTGTGTGATATCTACTTGAGCAATCCACCAACTATCTATCCTTTACATTTTTAACTAAAACAAAAACAAAATGTTATACCTAGACACAAGTCTTCATCTTCTTGAAGTCTTCACTTGAAGCTTCTCATCTTCTTGACTTGGTCCAAGCTTGATCCAAAAGCCTTGGATCACACCGTGCTAGCTCCAAATCTTGATATTTTGTCCTTTGTTGAGCTATGCACTTACTAAGATCTTGATAATGAATCTGTCACTAATTAAATACAAGATCATTAGTAAATATAACTTCATGAGTTGATCATCATCAAAACTACTTTGGGCAACAATCTCCCCTTTTTGATGATGACAAAACTCATGAGGTTATATATGCATAGATTAAAGTAAAGCTTCAAGGAAGCTCCCCCTTAACTCATGCATCGACATAAATAATAATATATGACAATGAAGCTCATAAATATGTATGCAAATGATGGAGATGAAACAAAATAAATCTTTTTCTTCTATTTGCAATAAAAAAACATATATGCATAAATAACAAGGAAGGACAAATGCTACTCCCCCTTAAGCAATGAAACATGCATATATACTCAAATACTTCTCCCCTTTTTGTCAATCATCAACAAGGGTTCAAAGTAAAATCAAATCAAACAAATTTTTCTCCCCCTTTTTGTCAAAACAAAAAGATCAAGAAGGGGTGAAACAAATCAATCAATAAAGATTTATATGCGATATACATTCATGAAGAGGAAGACGCTAAGTTAGCTTCCCTACACATATGCATTACATGAAGAAGGGATGACAAGCCCTAACTCACATAACACATATTATGTAATGCATAAGAGGAGATGTGAAGCTCCCCCTACACACGTATATCATATAAAGAAGAGTTGTCAAGCTCCTCAATTTATAATATTTTCAACATGAATCCATATGTAAGAGAGATGTTAAGCTCTCCTTGCATATAGGAAATACAAATCAAACATTTTGAATTTTTCTTTAAAAATTTTGAACTTACTTAATAAAACACATTTTGAGATATCAAACCAACATTTTTTTTTATTTTGATATCAATAGTAAACATATGAAAAAATTTTTATTTTTCATCATAAACTTTGTGCTTTTAAGAATGTGAGCCAATAGTGAGTTAAGCACATGAAATCATATATATGTATGAGAAATGAGTATACCAAGTGAAATTGAACATAAATATATATAAGAAACAAAATATGAGTATATACAAAATAAGTTCATATTGATACCATTGAAACGATTCAATGATACAATTGACATAACAATAAAATCAAGTGTATATCTCATAACCTACCACCCTTCATATGCACATGGTAAAAGATTTTCAATGAAGCATACAAGGCATAATCGCCCATCCATCCTCCCATAGATGGTAGGGGTTTTCAAAAATAGAATTGAAAATAAGCTTAGTTTGAAAAACTCTACCAATGAAGAATTTGCACTAGAAAAATATTTTCATGAAACACAAGTAAATCACATGGCAGTAAAATACTCTAATATCGATGAAGTCCATAAAATTTTTAAAAGAGGTGAGTGCACTAGTGTTATGTGGAACATGGTATCATGAAATTGTCAATAAAGCTCAATATTCTTTTAAATAAAAACATGAAAATCATCACAAATTTTTATTAAAAACATATTTCAAGATATATGTATGTTTTGACAACTCAATAAGTATACATACATATCTCTCAAAAACAATTGAGTCCATATAAATAGATTTGCATTAAAGGCAAATGACTCAAGAGGTATACATGTATATCTTAAAGTTTGGCAAAATACACATATACATGAAATGAAAACATGATCATGAATCAAATCCAAAAAGAGAATACAAGTTTAAAAATGTATGTATCATCAAACCTAGCAATACAAGTACATTTCATGGGTTCAAATAAGCATTCAAGCACAAATATAAATAGATTTATTTGTGGCCCACGACATGTACAAGTATAAATCCTAGTGTTGACAAAACTCACATATAAACTAATATTCAAATCATGAAGCATCAAATTTTGAGAAAAATAGAATCATGTGTCTATCTCAAAAATTATTTGAAGAATAAATAACTAGTATAAATTGTTTTTGAAAAACTAGTTAAAGATATTTCAAATATGTCAAATCTTATGTTTTTCATAAACATAAACTAGATACATAAAAATTTAAGCACTCATGGTCTATAAAGCTCAAAAATGTTTTTAATAAAAGTGTGAGTGTTAAACGATCATGTAATTAGCATTTTTATGAAATAGTCAATGAAACTCAAAAAGATCATAAGTCACATTTTAAACAACACGAAAAATCAAAAAAATACTAATCTTCATGGTATATGTATGATTAATCTAAATCTAACAATACACATACATATCCCAAATATAAAAGAGTCTATTAATATGTTGCATGAAGGGAAGAGACTCACGGGTATACATGTATATTTTATTAGATTTAAATTTAAAATACATATACATGAAGTAAAGCATAAAAATTGGCAAAGCATGTATAAATGAGAATCATCAAAACGAGTTATACGTATGCATATAGTGGGTACAAATGAGCATGAAGAGTGAATGTATATGAATCAATTTGATACTCACTAAGTGTACATGTATAAAAGCAAGTTTGACACATTCTACATCTAAGCATGTAAATACCACATGAAGCACACAAATCATAAAATGAACATGCTATGATTATTATGAATGAACAAGCATGAACATCAAAAGTAGGAGTTTAGAAATTGTTACCACTCCAAAGCTCCTAACATGGTGGTTGTCCCACCAAAGCCTCCTTGATAGCGGTGCTCCAAATGTGTGTCCATCAAGTCCATTTGCATCCACTACCAAAGCACCAATCCTCTCACGTCTTGTGAGAGCCCTCACCTACATCACAAGCAAATGGTGGGGGTTTTGGTACCCATATTTTCTTGGGTCCTTTGGGGTTAGACTTGTAAGGAACCCAAAATCTTTTATAATTAGCAAAATTTAGAGAATTAATATTATCATAACAAAACTTTGCTAAATGGCCTTTGTGGCCACAATGTGTACATATGTACACCTTAGTATGCTTATGTGTAGGAGTGTGATCATGTTGTGCAACATAAGCAAATGCATGGTTATGATGTGCATGAATGTGTGGAGTTTGTTACTTTGAAAACATTGACTCCAACCTAGAATGATTAAAGCACAAGAGTTCAAGGTTGAACTCAAACCATCCATTTTATTTTTCAAATTCTTAATCTCGTTAGTTGTGGCATGTAAAGCATGGTGAGAAATAGAATCATTTTTCTTTTTCTTTTGTGAAACAAAATCTTTTTCTTTTCACAAATTTTTCTTTTCAAAGAATATTTTCTTGAAAAACATCTTCTCTTTGTTTTTCCACCAAATCAATTTTATCTTTCAAAATAGTGTTCCTTCACATAAATCATTCAATTTTGTAAGCAAGGAAACATTCTCATTTTTCAAATCTTTGTTTTCCTTTTCTAAGCATGCCATTTTATTTTCTAATGAATCTTTTTCATTAAGCATGTCATCAAATTCTTTTTCAAATTATTGTTGTCTTTTTTAGACATGCAATGTTAGATTTAAATGCATCTTATTCTATATGCATGCAAGCATGTTCTTTTTCAATTTTTATTTTCCTTTAATCATGTCATATTTTTCAAGCAATAGATGACAAAAAGTAGATAGCTCATCATATGACATGTCCTCATCATCGGATTCGGAGTTTACCTCAAGGGGGTTATCCCTTGGACCATATAGCATACGTTGGAGATGTCGCTTCCAACGTCCGATCGCTCCCCGCATAGTATAGATCTTTTTCACCGAGGGAGATGAGGGTATTCCAAACTACAAAAGCCGAATCAAAGTTAGAAACTCAAGATAAATAAACATCATCTAGGGTAGACTTGATAGCATGAAGGGCTTTTGCATTAGCCTCAAATTCTTACCATTTGAACAATATGAATCATTAGATATGGCAAGATAAACATGAATGCCTAAGGCCTTGAGGTACAATGACATCTTAACCTTCCAAATTTGGATGTTAAGAATGTCAAAGGTGGGTGGTGACATGAAGTCCATGGAGTGTGTACAAAAATATTGTGATTAGCCTAAAATGAGGATCTTTTACTCTAGGTTGTTAGACCCAAATCAGAGTACCAAGCTCTGATACCAATTGTAAATCACCTAGAGGGGGGTGAATAGTGATGGCTAAACTAATGGACACTTAATGATGAATGATGCAAATAATGCGGAAGCTAAAAACATTATGACCTAATTAAATCTTTTACACTAAACACCACGTATAACCAGAGTGTTGCCGAATTCCCCGTGAAGGGCTCTGGACAAACTCTCTAGATTCCCTTGAATGGGTTGAGGTGCCGCGTTGGCTCTCTTGGTTGAATACAAGTGTTAGTCAACAATCCCACGCAAGTATATCAATATGAGCACAAGGAATATATCATGCATATAAATGAACACAATAAATAACATGCAAGATATAACAAGAGACAAAGAGAGAGAGAGAGAGAGAGAGAATAGCAATCGCAAACACAAGGGTATTGTTCGAGTTCGAGCACACTTGCTCTACATCCCCGCCTTCGACACACGAAGGATTTCCACTATGCAAGATCCCAATGGATCTCTCCTCGGTGCCGCAACACCTACAAGCCATCGGACTCCCTAGTCCCGTACATACCGCAAGCCCACCGGCTCGCCGAGGCTGCACCTCAAACAACAAGAGTTCGCACCCGAACCCTAAACAACGACGAGCACACTTGCCCGTCTCCTCAAAGAATAAAGAAAGATCTTTGGTGATCACAACACTTTGATCACCTAAAGCACTCTCACTACAACACACCTATAGGATGAATAATCAATGGATGCTCAAGTGTGGTGTGAGAAAAGCAAGGATGTGAAAGGTGGAGGAAAAAAACTCAAGAAATCTCTTTAACACTCTTGATAAATTCTTCCCTTTAGATTGGAAGTATTTGCACTCAAATTTGTGGAGAAAACCCTTTTAAATGTCTGGGAAAAACTGGCTCTAAGAGACTCCAAAATCTTGTATCAAAACAATGACAAGACCCCCCAATTTATAGGCCAGAAAAATATAGCTTTGGGATCTGTCAGTACTGCCGGTCGACCGGCCCGGTCGACCGCCAACGGTCGGATTTCTGACCGTTGGCCACGGTCGACCGGTGCGGTCGACCGAACTTTCCAGAGAGCACTGCTCTCTGGAGCGGTCGACCGGCACGGTCGACCGTCCACCAGTACACACAGGCGTGCACGTTTGTGCACGTCAGTCGACCGGCCCGGTCGACCGACTTCAGGTATAGTCGACTAGTTAGGTCGACTAGTCGACTTGGCTGAAGCCTGAAACAGTTTTTTCTGGGATAAAAAATTTGTCTTTTTGGCTCATATAAAATCCCATAAAATACATAAAAATCTACAAAAATAGTTTAACCAATATACTTTGATATACAAACATGCTTGCACAAAATCAAGGCATGTTATAAAAGATTGGACTATTTTTGTAACTTGGAATATTTGGCTCAAGATAAAAAACTGATTTTCCAAAACATGTTTTTCCAATCTTCATCAAATACAAAAACAAGATATACTTTTAAGGTATAGTGCGTATGGATATGATCCACTACACAATCATAATACAATATCTATGTTTTTGTCATAAATCTCTAAATAAGATTTTGGTTTAAAGATATGAATATAAGAAAATACCAAAATCCAAATAAGTATTTTTCCAAAATGAAAAATCTTTTCTAAGCTAAAAAATCTTTATGAAAAGACAATAAGATCAAGAGTGTGTGTGTGATATCTACTTGAGCAATCCACCAACTATCTATCCTTTACATTTTTAACTAAAACAAAAACAAATCTTTTACCTAGACACAAGTCTTCATCTTCTTGAAGTCTTCACTTGAAGGCTTCTCATCTTCTTGACTTGGTCCAAGCTTGATCCAAAAGCTCCTTGGATCACACCGTGCTAGCTCCAAATCTTGATATTTTGTCCTTTGTTGAGCTATGCACCTACTAAGATCTTGATAATGAATCTGTCACTAATTAACACAAGATCATTAGTAAATATAACTTCATGAGTTGATCATCATCAAAACTAGGGTGATAGGCCTTTGGGCCAACAATTTCGACTCCTGAACCTTTACTTGACTTAAGTCACCTTCCTGAGTCGGTATTAGTTCCTGCCCTTCCTGAGTCCAAGTCAACTGTTCTATCATTTCATACTCCATTCTGGGACGAGGTGGTTGACAAATTTGACTCCGAAATTAGTTATGGAACATGGAAATTAGATGGGGTCACATACTTAATAAAAATTCTTAATGGACACATCTTTTTCATGGGTTATATTTATGTAATTTCTGGTGGGTTCCTCCGAGACCCAAGAAAAGTTGATTGGGCCATGTTTCGTGGACCAATCAGACCACCACCGAACCATCACCATAAGGTAACACTTTCCTTCCCTTTCTTCTTTTTCATGCATCTATGCATTAATTCATACATTGAGGACATTGCATGAGATAGGTGTAGGGGAGGGTCTAACATAACTTTTCTTTTTCTTTAAAAAAAAAATTTAACATTTTTCTTTACTTTTAAAAACTTTTTGAAAAATAGAAACAATATTTTGACTTATTTTTGTAAGAAATTAAGTTATTTTAAGGAATAGGAAAATCCAAATTAGGATTTCTTATACTTGGTCAAAAGAAGATTATTTGTTTGATTTATAGAGTTAGGAAGATAATTTGTCAAAGTAATTTAGTCTTGATCTTTACCTTGATGAAATATGCACACTTCATACACTTACACACTTAGGGTTCAAAAACAAAGTTTCTTATGCCTTATAAAATATATATATATATAAACAAATCTAATTATTGATTAGCTAGGTGCTTTGGCCTAAGAAAGCCTTAGTATTTATGCAAAAGATAATTAGATGAGTTTGAAAAAAAAAAAGTCTAATTATTGATTAGCTAGGTGCTTTGGCCTAAGCAGCCTTAGTATTTATGCGAAAGAATGATTAGATAAGCTTGAAAAGAAAAATCCTCTGATTAAGCTGGGTATTTGTGCCTAATAAAGCATAATATTCACGCCTAAAAGAGGTTCATATAATAAAATCCTTAGTTTTGTGGCCTTGTTTGCTCGAGTCCTTAAGTCCTTGGGGTGTTTTTCTCACTTGGTGCCCTAAGACCGTTTGGTTTGGGAGTCATCGATTAAAGGCTCGTTACATGGGCAGATTAGAAAGCCTAATAAAACTAAGGAAAAATGCCACAAAAAAAAGTGTATATATAAAAATAAATAAGGCATAAGAGTTAGAGTTAATAAACCCTTAGTCAAAATTTTCACATTCACAAGGTGCATATGACTTAGGGTAAAGTAATAGACTAGATGAGAAGCACAATTTGACTCCTTACTTTGATTGATAACAAATTTTGAATAGAGAATAAGTTTAGGAATGAAAAATTCGGCTTTCCTATAACTTATAGATTGCTTAGATCTTACAATCATATTTCAAATTTTTTCTCTTTCAAAATGCTTTTTCAAAAAATACTAACTCTTTATTTCTCTTTCTTTATGGATTTTGTGGGTGCAATCCGCTGAAACCCTCACGAGACAACACTCGTCCTCTAGGGAAACCTAGAGGTTTAACGGCTTGTTGCACATGCTCAGTGCAATCGCGTGACCTGCGAAAGTGGTCTAATAATCCTTAGTATAATTTAGTTGTTTTGCTCGAGGACGAGCAAAAGATAGTATGGGGTGTGATTGGTTACTAATGTTGCATATTTAATGTCACATTTTCATACTTATTTTAGAATAAAATCCTGCATTGTCCTAATTATTTGTTTAATTTATTTGCAGGCCAATCCTTAAGGAGATGAAGAGAAATGAGCCAAAAGCCCACCAGAATTCTGAATTAATCATAGTTAATTCGTACACATAAAATCAGGGCAAAATCAAGAGGTTGAAACCGGTTGAGAAGAATCCTCTCAGAATCGATCGGTTAAAGCCAAGAATCCAAGGCCATTTCATCAGAATCCGGCTCAAACGACAAAAACCAACAAAGGATAAAGCCAGAAGAAACCCCCGGAGAGACCCACCAACAGGGTGTGGCCATCTGGCCACACCCTGGCCGCGGAAACGCGGCTTGGGCCGCGTTTCCGCGGCAATCCTGGGGAGTTAGGGGGAGCGTGAACTCCCCCGACCTCCCCGGGATCTTGTGGTTGGGTTTTCTGCCTATAAAAGGCCATTATGTGCACTGAAAATGGAGGTCAAGGCAGATTAGGATTTAGCCTAGTTTTAATTCTTTGTAGTTTAGGTTTTTCTTCTTGTTATGTAATTTGTATGTAACTTAGGGTAGAAGAAGATTCATGTAAGTAAGAGAGAGAGGCTGAAGTTGAGAGTGACACCGACGATGTACCCTCCTCCTTTCTTCCATTGTCTCTGCAATTAATAAAGGTAAAAGTTCTTTTTATATTTGTATTTTCATTTGTTTCGTCTTCCTCTTCTACTTTACCTTGGTTGTTGTTGTTGAGTGTACAATTGAATTCCAAAGCAAGTATAACTAAGCTACGTGAGAGCCAGCGATTGTTCATGAAGACGTTCTCCTCTTCCAAGATCCGCATCACTTCGTTCTCGCTAGGCGTGACGATATAATGTGCACGGGGACTGAGCTCGAGCTTATGATCTATGCGTTGAACGCCTCCGAAGCAAAGTAGAACATGCAACGGTTTCCAGGTAAGTCATCACTCAACCTCGGTAAGTATCTCTTTCCTTTTCTTTCCTTTCTTTTTCTTTTCTTTCTTTAGTATAGATCAACACCACCTCCTCCAACTCTTTCTTCTCCACTTCATTATACATAGTCGCTTTTCTTGTTTTCTGATTTTCCACCTTCTTCAATCTTTCACTTTCTTCTAACTTTATCTATAACTTTCTTTTTCATTTTTATAACTTTAAAACAGATAAGAATCTTCGTTTTCCTTTTTTATAACGATTTCAATAAAACTGTAAACGCTTCCATCGCAAACCCTCCTTGTGGATCACGACCCACATAGCCACTTGCTATAGCGGAAGAATTGAGCACTTGCATACTTCTTTTCTTAAGTTCTTTAATCTCGTATTTTTTGTGCAGGTTTAGCTTCAATCAGGAAACATAGCTTTACATGAAACCTTGTATGCATCAAAATCCCTTTGTGTTGATAAAAGAGTGAAAAATAAATCATCTTTTTCTTTGGAAAGAATAATAACTTTGTTTTGAAGAACTTCATTTTCTTTTTTCATTGTTTGACAATTTTTCTTTAAGAATCATAATTATCTAAAGTTCTATAAAAGCTTTAATAAATCATCTTGAGTTACTCCACTATAATCAAAAGATGGTTCAGAATATACCTTGAGTGTATTTGTCATAAAACACACGTTTGCAGTGTCCACCTCTTCTTCGAATTCACTTTCTGAATCCCAAGTGGCTTTGAGAGCTTTCTTCATAAATAACTTCTTTTGCTTAATAGAAGATGATATCTTGTTTCTGAAATCTGCACATTTGGCCATGATATGTCTGGATTTCTGACAGTTATAGTAAATGATTTTCTTTTCATCCTTTCCTTGCCATCATCTCCTATGGTTGTGTTTTGCCTTGTTGTATGTTTTTATTACATTTTTTACGAGGAAAGATAGCTCTTCATCATCATCTTCTTCTTCTTCATCATCGGAGATAGCGGGAGTAGACTTGAAAGCGATAATCTTCTTTTGTGGCGTTATTTCTTCTCTTGCCTTTTTCTCTATCTCATGGGTCTTAAGGTTGCCAATAAGACTAATGAGCTCCATCTCATCTTTATCGTTTAACTCCTTCATTGTGGCAGCTTTGACTTTCCAAGACGGTGGAAGTGCGCGAATGACCTTTCGGTCCTTTGATCATTGTCGATTTCATCACCTAGAGAAGCAAGATCATTAGTTATTTTAGTAAACTTCGTAATCATATCATCAATAGACTCATTTTCATGCATTTTAAAAATTTCATATTGGGAACGAAAGAGATCAATTTTAGATCTCTTGACTTGTGATGTTCCCACATGAGTGTCCAATAAGTGTTACCAAATCTCATAAGTAGATTTGCAATGAATGACCAGTGTAGTGTCATCCTCATTCAATACTAAAAACAAGGCATTTTGAGCCTTTGAATTAACATCATATTCCTTGGAGGTAAGAGCGGACTAAGTGTCCTCCTCAATGGTGGGTGCACTATAGGGTTTGGTCACCGCCTTCGCAACCCGACTTCCTAAGGATTACAAAAATACGATCATCCTAACTTTCATATGGGAAAGTTAATGCCATCAAACTTGGGAGGGTCCTAATACTGTCGGCCATCTTTACTAGTGGATGAATGAAGAGATTAATAGAATGATTAGCAAATTAGGATATCTCTAAGGATGTTAAGCCAAAACTAGAGACTTACCAATTGAAATTGTACGTAGAGGGGGGTGAATAGGTGTAAAGCTAATCAAATCAATATTCAATGCAAAATAAGAATGAGATGATGCAAACGATAACTCAAGAAAGATTAGAAGCCGTATATCCCGAAGGTTCTGAACTTCTTCCTCGTGATTCCTCTAGATAAGAGTTTGAGGTGCTCAATGCAATCTTGTTGTAAGTATAAATCGATAATGAATGAATGAATATAAAGTAGATAAGATAGATAAGTAAAATAATCGCAAACAAGAGATTTATTTCGAGGTTCGAGCCACCGCTCTACGTCCCCGCCTTCACCACCGTGAAGGATTTTAAATCCACTAGAACTTTCCACCAAAGAAATTACAACACTATGGAGTACACAACTCCCCAATGCACTCCTCTAATCTAGAGGTAGCGTAGCAACAATACAATAAGCACTGGGTGATCAAAAGACCACAAATTCTCTCTTGAAATCACTTCTTTACAAAACCCTAGAGTATAATATATGAGACTGAAACTCAAGGTTTGTAAGTGAAATTTAAAAATAGAAGAGAGATTTTAGAACCAAAACTTGAAGAAAATTTTTAGAGATAAAAGCACTAAACTGAAGCAAAAAACTTTTTCTCAAGAAAGCACAAAACTTTGAATCTTTCAAATTGTTGTTGTGAAAACCTTTGCCCTAAAGACCCTTTATATAGGTTTTCAGAAGAGCAAACTTAGAATAGTTTTACCAACATAAAAGAGGTAAAAATTGACCCTCATTCAGCAAACCATGTTTTTAAAATCAAAACATGTTTTTAAAACAAATTTGAAAAACTAGGTGTTTCTGTCAAAACAGCAGACTCACGATCAACCACCGGTCTACCAGACTATTCAAATTTTTGATTGTTAGCTCTTCCCGGTCGACCGGTCAGTCGACCATAACAAACCGAGGCTAACCTGTTTCAGTCAATCGACCGCCTGGTCGACCGCAAAGGGATCGGTCTACCGCCTGGTGGACCGGGAACGTGCACAACGTGCACATCCCTAATTGTCAGAACTCCAGTCGACCGTGTGGTTGACCGTTCTGGTCTGTAATAGGCACAATCGATCGACCTTGGCCAAAACAAATTTGAAAACTCTTTTTTAAGATAAATAAAATTTTGAAATATTTTTTTTTGGATTTTTGGAAGATAGGAAACATACAGCTACTAGGTATAAGTTCTAAACTTCATAAAAAATACTTTAAAAATTTTGAGAACCAAAATCATACTTTCAAAAAACGTGCATTTTAGTGTGTGTATATTTTTGAGCTTCAAATATATATACTAATTTTTAACAAAAATTATCTACAAGATGAGTCTATAAGCAGGCGTCTCTGAAACTTGCTGTTAAGCAGTGATTGAGCTGAGCCTAATATCCATGCTTGAGCCATCAATACATGTACCAACCTGAAATTCATTTTTGAGCTTCTATTAGTACCAAATAGCTTTTATATGGTTTGTTATCATCAAATCACATTACCCGGGGATTGTAACCTTTGGGCCAACACTATTGTGGTAGTGTAAAAGTTTATTCCGGATTATTTGCCATTAGATTAGCATTACACCTATTCACTCCACTGTAGTTTACTTTCAATTGATTTCAGAGCTAATGCTCCTGATATTCAGTTTAACAACCTAGGAGTGATCCTATATTTGCTAATCATATATTCGCTTTACACATTCATATTTGCTTCACACACACATGGATTATCCTCTCCACCTACGTTTAATGTTTCTAATATTAACGTATGAAAATTTAAAATGAGTTCATATCTTATGGCCTTAGGATTATATGTTTATCTTATCACCACTAAGAAATCATATATTGAAAATGACAAATACTTAGAGGCTAATGCACAAGCCGTGATTGCATTAAAGCAAACATTAATAAAGATTATCTTTTTATAATTTCTTATTGTGATTATGCTTTTGTAGTGTGGAACATGTTAATTTCTCTTAGAGGATAATATTCAAACAATTTGGAGAGAAGTTCTAGTGAAGATGATTCCAACCAAACTCGCTTCATGGTCTAAGGGAGTGACTCTCTTGAGGTAAATTTAGAATCTAATCTTGATAAATTTGCTAGTACATCTAAGGATAATATGTCTAATGATGATGCACACATGTTTAATGAAAGTTTTCCATATTTTTTGAAGATTTATTGAGAAAATATAATTGTTGAAAAATAAGAGTTAGATTTAAATAAAAAAATGAATTTTGCCTTCAAAATTAGATTGTGTTTCATATGAAAAGGATTCCTTGAAGATTTAACTTGATTTTGTTTTAAATAAAAATGACATTTTGAAAAAGAAAAGAATGTTACTTTAAAAGAAAATGATAATTAATATTCAAAACTTGATTTTATTTTGAAAGAAAATAATTCATTGAAAACTAAGTTGTTTTAATTTTCAAGAGAATGATTCTTTGAAAATGTTTTGTTAGAAAAGGAAAAGATTTCTATTCTTATTTTCAAAAAAAAGATTTTGTTTCTCATAATAATTCTATTTCTTCTTTCATTATAGAAAATGTATTTGTGCTTCAGAAAAGAATATTAATTGTTTGGGTGCACTTTGAGCCAATATGCTTTTGATCATTTTAGAGTAGATTCATGTTTCAAAAGAAATAAGCTCCACATATGCATGCACACATACCTTCTATTTATACTCTTATACCTCATGCACAACATGCTCCCACCCATGCTGGAGTGTATCATTATTCTCATTGTGGTCTCAAAGGCCATCTCGCAAAATTTTGCTATGATATTTATTTTTTTAATTTTTGCTTGTAAGAATATTTAGGTTCGAACACTAACCCCAGAGGATCCAAGGAAGTTTAGGTACCAAAAATTCACACCAATTATATTTGACGTAGGTGTGGATGCAATCGGAGGTTAATTAATCATATCCATGGATGCATCACTATCCAGGAGTTTAAGTGAGAGGACCACCGAGTTTTGGAGAAATAGAGATTAGCTCTACGGTTGTTGGTAACTATCTCTATCCTCCATTTATATTTTTTTTCTATATGCTTCCTATGATGAATTTTAGCATATCATTGTTGTATGTTTTGATTTACGGATATATTTATATAGCTTTTGGAGTACACTCTAGATTTTATTTCAAAATCATTTCATATACTTTGTGTTCTCAATTGTTATTTAAGTTATATTCGTATATCATAGTTTTTAATGAATCTTATATTTAAGCATATGATTAAATTTGTTTCTCAATCTTATTTTGGTGCTTTAATGCAAATCATGTTTTGATTACATGTCTATATGTAATTTTTGTTAAAACTTGAGATTTTTCTTGATTCTAGTGATATACTTATTTTATTTTATTTGTGTATTCAATTCATATTTGAATGTACTTGTATGTCCCAACTTTGATGATTCTTACACGTATATGATAAATCATATTTTGTGAAAAAAATTTCTTGATTTGTGTTTTCATGATCAAAGTTTAGAAAGAATTTCATATGTGTTTTGATGAAATTTAAGCTTTATTGTTTTTATCTTCATGAAAATATTTCTTACATGACTTTTGTGCACTCACATTGTTTACTCATGATTTTAAATGCATGAGTATGTGTGTGTGTATATACACTATATGGATTTTCAGTGAAAATTCTTGTGTAATTTGCATGTTTCATGAGATATATGATTTGTTTCATATTTTAAAAAATTCTGAACAAGTTTTCAAAATTATCTTAATTCTTTTAATTCTTTTGAAACACTACCATGTTCAAACTTGTTTAATTGACATCTAATTAATTTTATTTTCTTTATGTTTATAATTTGTACTCAACTATTTTCAAATCTTATTTTGAAAACTTTTACCCCTAGTGGGAGGCTTGCTCTTATTTTGCTTAAATGACTATTTCTTAACATGTGCATATAGGTGGGCGATTTCAATGAGTTATACACATGACTCTCATGATAATTGATTTTTGTATACTCATTCTTATTTATCTATATATGTATGTATGCTCTTTATTATGATTGGTATTTCAATTGACGGACATATATGATTTGCTTGATTGTGCATGTTCTGTGCATATTCCGTGCATGTTTTAGCATAATCTTCATTTTGCATGGCTTGAATATACTTTAATGTATAAATTGGTATTACTTTCAATTGATATCATAACTTTTCAAAGCTTAAATATTAGTTTTGTGTTTATTTCAAAAGGGGGGAGAACTTTTTCTTGATTTAAATTTTAATTGCTATCTCATTTCTTACTTTTTGAGAAATATATTTAATAGCTCATATTTTCAATTTGTATCAATTATCATAATTGGTATCTATTTTTTAAAATTATTTTCAATTTCAATTAGTATTTCTAGTCTTCCAATTGGTATCCATATTTGTTTTATAATTGGTGTCTTACAACTTTTATCTTTTCAATTGCATTTTTGTTATGTTTTTACAAATGGAATCTTAGAAAATTAAAATTTCATTTTGTTTTCAAAATTTATTTTTATACTTATTGCCTATACGCAAGGAGAGTAAACTTAACGCCTCCTCTCTTCATCGATTTATATCGCATATACATATACTTTATTTTGTGTACATTTTTTTATGAATAGACAAAAAGAGAGAGAGGATATTGGAGTTTGAATATGTTTTGCATATATGTAGCTTATTGTTTTTGCTTAGATATCTACAAATTTATTGCATATCTATATTGTTTATTTGCTATGCATGGGTTATGGGGAAGCTTTCATAAAGCTTTTCTCTATTCATGCATATATAACTCTATGAGTTTTGTCATCATCAAAAAGGATGAGATTGTTGGCCCAAAGGCTCATCACTCTACTTTTGATGATGATTAACTTATGTAGTCATAGAACTAATGATCTTGTTGCGTTTAAGTTTTAGATATTGATCAAGATCTTAGTTGATGTTTTGCTTCCCTAAAGACTCAAAGTCAAGTTTAAAGCTAACACATGGTGATTCAAGCGCTGAAGCTTATATAACATTATCAAGCACCCAAAGAGGAGTCTAGCTCGGAGAATCAAGCTTGGATCAAGTCTAGTTGGAGAAGAAGATCTATAAGAAAACTTGAGTTTAGAGTTTGTGAGTTTAGATCTCTTATAAAAAATAGATTAGTTTTATTTCTCAAGCTTACACACACGCACAAAAGTTTGGTTTCCGGTTTACTTTCATATTTTGGTTTTCATAAAAAATAATTCATATCATTTTGTTTGTGTATCCATACACAATTGAGCTTCAAATATATTTAAATAACTTATTTTTTTTTTATGGAGTTTTGGAAAAAATTAGTTTTCATTTAAAATCTGGCTTTCTGAAAATACGATTTTGATTTCTAGATTGAAATTCTTCATTTCAAAAAAAGGTTCCCATGTTTGCAATATATATTGATTTTTAATCGAACATATTTGTACTTCACTGTATTTACATAAACTTAATTTTATAGAATTATTATGATTTATTGTATTTAAATAGATTTTAAAAGATGTCTAAATGTTATAAAAATGTGATTTTTTGGGCTGAGCCGGTTGACCGCGTGGTCGACCGGCTGCAGAGCTCATTTGCTCTACCGGTCGACCGAACGGTCGAATAACGTGCATAGATGTGCACAAGCCCATGTGATCTGAACTCAGTCGACAGATCGGTCAACCGACTGAGTCTGCAGAGCTCTCGGTTTTCTCGGTCGACCGGTCGGCCAACCGTTCTGCTGATTTGCTTTATATTCTTCAAGCATTTTAGTCATAACCTTTTATTCTGATATTTAATAATTATGATTCAAGTTTTATTACAAAGATAATTTCTGTGGCTAGATTTCTTATTCAATTATCATTTTCTGATTCAGACGTTAAATATGTCAAATATTAGCTTGAAGTTAGTTCATGTTCTGAAAATAGTTTACAATTTCTTGGTTTCACACCTTTCATATTTTGGTTATAAATTGTTACTCTAATATTATATCGATTTTATTTAAGTTGTGTTAGAAAGAAGATTTAAATATCTACAAATTCTTCCCGTGTGCCAATTTCCAAATTCTAAAGTTTTAGATTTCAAAACTATGCTCAATGTTAACCTATTTCGTAGACTGGTCTCTAGTCGGTTGACTAGTAGGTTGACCGACAGGTTCCAATGGTCAGAAATTTGAACATTGAACGATCGACTGACCAGTCAACCGATAGGCCATTTCTGGCACTTTTTAGCCCTAACGGCTTGTTTTTCTTAAGGCTATATATAAGGGGTTTTTGGGTGAGTTTTTGAAGAAGTTTTAAAGAGAAATATTTCCTACATTCCACAGAGATTTTGAGCAAAGTTTTTAAAGAGTTTTAGAGCTCAAAATCTATATCTCTATTTGGTTTCAAAAGTTTTAGAAAATCAAAAAAATAAGTTTTGGGAATTTCTAGTTTCAAGTTTAAAATTTCTATATCATTCAGAAGTTTTCCAAGTGTTTTCTATTTCTGCTTGATTTTCAAAATCTTTGTTTTCTCACAAGCTTGAGCTATTTATTACAAAATCTATTCTACAAGATTTTGTATTATGAGAGTGTTGTTTTTGATCTTCGTGATCACCAAGTGTTGTAACCACTCTTTGCTTTGTACTTTGGCTTTGTGCCTTCCCTCTTGTGTAGATGTTATTGCTTGTGTATAGCCTTTGTGCCTTGGCTTCGTTACCTCCTCTTGTGTAGAAGATTGGGTTTGTATTCTTTGTGAAGTTCTTAGAAATCTTTCTAGGTTAAGGCGGGAATATAGGGCTAGGTGCTCGAATCTCGAAAACATACCTTATATTTGCGTTCGTTTGGCTATCTGTCTAAACTCTACTCTCTTTATATCTCTCATTACTATTATTGTTCATCTATACATGCTTTGATATTATGCTTACAATTATATCATTCTAAGAGAGCTATTGAAGCACATCAACTTTTTAATTTAGAGGAATCTTGAAGAGAATTTCTAGTGCCCTTCACTAAAAAGTTAGCTTCACTTTTTGAATATCTATTGTGATAGTTTAATTCCACATTATTTATCATTAGATTAGCATTATACTTATTCACCCCTCCTCTAGGTGTACTTTCAATAACGTTGACAAAAATCGACATGAAAAGTTACTGAGTTTTCACGTCAGCTAGAAAGACGTCAGGTCCTTTTTCTTTTTCACGTCTGTTTAGAACTGATGTGGAAAGATTTTTCTGTACTGGTGATAGAATCTGAATCCTATTTGTACTCTTCTAGAAAAAAAACCTCGAACGCTTGAAAAAGAAAGTGCTCACACTTCAGAGTGCCTTGATAGTTGACTTGTCATGTAGACTAGTCAATAATCCTTTCTGTAGTTGACTAAGAGAACTTATTAGTCGACTACTGTATAATACTTTCTCTTTGTATTCTGTCTAGTCATGAAAATACACCTAGAAGGGGGGTGAGTAGGTGTAATGCTAATCAAATGCGGATAATAACTATCTATGAAAAATGATTCAAACCGATCACTCAAACTAAGAATTAAAGTCGAATTCTCCGTGAAGGGCTCTAGAACTTCTCTAAAATTCCGCTAGATTATGAGTTGAGGTGCTTAATTGTCTTCTTGCTAAGATAAGTAAAGACTGATAAATGAGAATGATGAAGGTAATGCAATAATCATGTAATGCAAGTAATAAGCAGAATGTGCAAGAGAAGTAACAACACAAGTATAAGTAAAGTATAGAGATGGAGATCAAGAGACAAGCAATCGCAACACAAAGAATTTGTTCGAGGTTCAAGCCACCACTCGACATCTCTGCCTTCACTACGTGAAGGTTTCAACTATCCACAATAGGACCTTTCACAAAGGGACCTTAAAATAAGGGATTACAATGGTCCATATAAGACTGGAGTACACAACTCTAGCACTCAATCCTCTACACAAGAAGTAGCACAAAGCCAATGAGGTTTTACAAAGCTTTGGTGATCACCAGATCACAAACACTCTCTTTTTTATAAATACTTGTAGAGTAGATATAAATTGAAGCTCACAGAGTTTGCGAGAGTAAAAATTCAGTTGAACGAATTTAAGAGCTGAAAAAACCAATTGAAATTGCTTTGAAATGAAAGCACTTGAAAACTAGAAATTTGAAAACTGTGATTTTTTTTTTTAATGTATTTCTTAACAACTTATAAAACTTGTAGAAACTTGTTGTCTATATTATCTATTGTTCTATCAATGCTATTCCCATGACCACATATTATATAGGCAACTTATAAACCCTGTTAGTTTAGCTCACCAGGTCATTGGGAAGAGATTTGACACGGAAAAAAGCAAAAATGTTCTTTGAAAAAATCAGAACAAAAGACAGATTATGAGAAAACTAGCCGTTATGCTTTTTGTAAGAACTTTGATCGACCGGACGGTCGACCGGCCGTTCATTTTCATGAACTAGCCATTGGGCTCTGCCTACCGCCTGGTCGATCAGACTCTACCTTAAAAATTTTGCACA